>JAULCC010377431.1:0-11502 GCA_032358795.1 Nuttallia obscurata | reverse complement strand
TACAAATATTATTAAAAACTTGTTTTGATCGAATTAGGCTAAGTATATGTGCCAAATTCATTTGTCAGAAGCATGTCTTTTCAGAAAACAATTTATCCAAAATAATTTTATCTTACAAATGCCAGTTTTACTTAAAAACTGCATGTAGAAAGTAAGACAACAAACAGTTCACAGTTCAATACATGAGTCATACTTTGTAAAAAATGCCTTCAACATACTTGTAACCAGTGTATATCAAGGTTATTTAGTGAACAGCATACATTTACCATTGAATGCTGGAAACAAATATATTAGGCATTACAAACAAGGCTGAACCAGATAACTTGGGTGACAAACAGTTTAGGCCCATATCGACAGGCCCATATATTTACATCCAAATATTTCTCACTTGAAATTTCCCCAAAATGCAAAATGGAATGTTCCAGAGAGATAATTCGAAAATTTTTACAGAAGAAGTGTTCAACACTTTATAGGTTAACTAGGTTTCAAAGAACAAACTTAATGTGAGGCATGGACTGATTTTAGTCACAGGGAACTGATTTGTAATACAGTTACAAGCCTGTTTTGTACATGGTAATAATAATAATGGCCCCTTCAACCAGAAACTTTGCATTACACCTAAGCAAGGAGGAATATTCACTGTAGAAATAAAGACAAGTTAGTTTGTAAATAAAATGCATATTACCAGTCATTCAATTAGTGTAACATTGCCTATCCTGTACAAAAACTAAAATAAATTAAAATGGATTAGAGTCAGATTAAATTGTCTCAACACTAACTGCTCCCATTACATTTTATTTTTTCAGTTCTCATAAAAGTTCTATAAACATCACATTTAATGGACATTGCTATCAGAACATGCATCGGATCTTGTCACAAAACTGAATATTTTCTCCTAGCCTAGCTGGAATACATAATTAAATTTCTTACAAATGATACAACATGAATACACATTCTAAAAGGAAGTCTATTCAATGGATCTGATACTAGAATATATTATCATAAACGAACTTTCAAATAGTTCTGATAAACAAATTTTTAGATCTAGTGTTTCAACATCCTCTCATCTTCGCAAGACAATGGAGGTTCCCAGTCAAATGTAACTCAGTATATATTTAACCAAGAAAGCAAATTACACGCTGATAAAAAGTCATTTTCCAACCAACTCATCTATACAGTTCAATACTTGGAAGTGTACGATAGAATCTATCTGGCAGACTATGGGTTTATCTTGTTGTATTATGCAATGGAATAGTTGTTAGTGCTATAAAGCACTACCCACTGTGATGGCGAGCATTTCTTCAGATATATTATCACAAAATACATAATACTACAGCCTATCTCTCCAATTAAACTGCCAATTATCCCAGGTACTTTCTGTAGACAAGAAAGAAATTGTAAATATATCAGAGTAAATTGTAGATTGATCCATTTACAAAGCTGTACCTATAAGCAGGAAATTAAAAGTAAAGTAGATTGATCCACAGACTGTATTTTATCAAGATATTACTGTAAGTTTCTGTAATTCCTATAGAATTTTTTTCCAATTTATTTCATATCATAGTCATACATGCTGTTTTGAAATGAAGTGGGGTAGAGGGGCAGTGGAATTTGAGTATGAGCAGGAATAAACAATGTGTTAACAGAATAAATACTCTATCATGTTCATGATAGCAAGTTCCACAGAATCAAGTATTGCACAAAACTGATGTATCTACACATCTGAAGTTTTACTCCCATTTAAAATAAGACAAATTCTGCGAAACAAACAGGACAAACCAACAACATTAAAAGAGGACTAAATAAACATAATAAGTGTATCTTCCCAATTTTCTACTTTTAACAAGGCAATAGATACTGACCAAAACGTTTGTGAAAAAGATAAGGACTGAATTTCTGTTTTTAATGGTGATATGTCAAATTGTCAAATAAATTTCAATTGCTTTACAGTGTATATTGAGTTCTGTTATAGTTTGTTAATGTTTTACAACTCACTTCTTTCATGAATATTTCCCTTGTTTATGAATGGTCAATTAACGTTCAATTTAACAGTGTTCTTTGATAATTCAGTCAGTTTAAACCAGATCTGTTAATAGCAACTTTCCAACTTGAAACAGAAGTGGGAGATGGACTACCCACTAGTGACAAATCACTCATTACAGAGACTGATACTGGACAGGGATTGAACCATCTTTTAATAACGCATTTAGTTTTCATGAAACTAAGGAAATATTTTAACACACCAAGGGAAATGTCCCGTTAAAACCTTGTGGCTATGAATGTCATTATTTTTTTTGAATAGAATGTTCAATAGCTTCTGCCTCTTTCAGATTACCATATTGACCTTGACTGTATGTTAGTCAAATGTTAGAAGACTGACACATTGTCCCAGTATTTCTTTTAGTTCAAAAGAGTCCTGCTCTTTAGGCCATCAAAAACTATAAATAACAATTTCTAAATAACTAAACCTTCAAGCAAAACACTATATTATCATCATTAAAATAATCTGTGGGATCACTGATATATGCCTTAAACTATATTGCATATAATTATATCAATAAAAAAAAGCCTTCTAATAAAGAATTTTGGTAGCAACTTTTTTAGTATTTTTTTTTTTATGATCACTCATATTGACAATTTTTTTTAAACAAAAAAAATGATAAGTTTTAACGGATTTACCCCAGTTATCTTTGACATTATTTCAAGATGTAGAAACATTTTGATAATGTCACCAACTTCCACCATTGCTTTATCAGAATAATGAAATTTTTTATGTTCATAAGATAATTGGGAAAACTAAACAACTGAATGATACGTTTCAGAAGTCATTAGTAATCGCACTATCAGTCCACATGCACAAAAAGCTCTACAATTAATGCCCAAATTTCATCAAAACTCTGGAATATGCATATTGTAAACTACTTAAATACAGATGCAATCAAGACAAAATGTCCCACAATAAAAAAAATGTTCAGGGTTAAAGGCGTAGATTTCATTGAATGATAAAATGCTCAAAAGGTTAATGAATTTATAGTTATAATTTATAAATGAGATACTTATTAATGAAACTTGGCCATAAAGAACTCTATTATGTATTTTCATTTATATCTGATTGTATAACTGAATACATTCTAAACCTTTAACTGAACAACGATAGATGTTTACAATATATGTTTACATCTGTTGGAATGCAATAAAAAATGGGGTGGAAAAGGATAATTTTTAAAAAATAGAAAATTAAAAATGTTCCCATGCCTTCTCGTAATCTAAGCATATGTTTACATGTACAACATAATTAAAATCTAAGTCACTATTGAAAAAATCAGCACACATCACATTCTCCATTTCGTCATTCATTATCCAAAGTATATGAAGTTTGATGAAGAATTGGTCCATACCCAGAGAAAAAGTTTCTATCTACACTACTGCAATGTAAAGATGAACTTGAGTAGCAGAACCAGTACAAATACACAACATTCTGTTTCAAATGGACACTGTTGTTTTTCTAAGTATTTGAAAAATTTATTTACTGCCTCCCTTTATTTTGTCAAATATTCCTGTTCCATTCATCTGATAACTGATTATTTGACATTCAACATTTTCGAACTAACTGTTAAACATCTTCCTTTGTTACAAGAACTGATTGTCTCCCTTCAAAAAATAACTGATTGTCTCCCTTCAGTATTTGAAAATGTTGTTTATTCCCCAGTTTTGTAGTTTAAGTATCTATAAATACAATGAAGTTAAAGCATTCTAATCCAAGGGAGACTTTCTTCTAATGAGCAGCTGGTGAAGATTGTCTTTCTTAATGTTTCATCATTGATCTCGAAGAATTTTGTTTGCACGTTTGTTTGCAGTGTCCACTCTATCTGTTAGTGAATCCCCCTGAAACAAAGAAACAAACCTTTATTAAAACCAAGAAACAACCATATCAATAACCCTTAAACACAAAAAAACACCCAAAGTGTATTGATAAGCATAACCAGAAAATATTCTTTCACAAAGTCTTGGCATTCTGTAAGACCTTAAAGTATGTGCCTATCTGTTTCACTACATCATTGTAATTTCATTTCACTTCATACATACTGTGGGATAACTGACTGACAGTCTAAATGACATGAATATTAATCAGATAGGGGAGGAAACTCTTCCTCCAACAAAACTGCATGTTACAACTAAATAGTTTACTCTTAAATACCCATGACATCATATTGGAGCTTTGTTACCGGTAATATGGACTTTGTGAAGAGGTAGAACTTATGAAACTGTCTCATTCATTATTCATAAATGAGGTTTTCCTAGCTAAATGGCCCATGGTACACAACAACGTAATGTGCAGTAGTATATCATGGCTATCCTACCTAGGTTTCTTAAGTGAATCTTTGTTTTTGGACAAATTTTTCTGTCATTTAGTTAGTTTAAACATATTTTTATTTTGATATAATACACATATAGCATTAATACAGCATATCAGTTTAGGATTAGAACGGAAGCTTATTTAAGCTTATTAAGTTCTTCTCCTTTCTGTAATTTGCACTTGTGGTTTGCAATAATTTTTTTTGAATATAACAAACACTCCTTTTTGAATCTTATCAAAGAGCATATTGAGCTTTAACCTTAATCAAAGAATAAATAAGATTTAGAACCTGATCACAAGATATATATTAAGTTTTGAAATATGAAGTTTTGTATCTGGTCAAAGTATATATAAAGTTTTTAACCTAATCGAAAGACTTAACAAGTTTTAATGGTGATCAAAATACAAATGAAGTTTAGAGCCTGATCAAAGAACATACAGTATCACATTTAACCCAGATCTAATGACACACACATTTAACCCAGATCAAATGACACAGTTTTAACCATGATCAAAGGACTAAATAAAGTTTAGACTGTGGTCAGAGGACATTTAAAGTTTTTATCCTGATCAGACAATAAAGTATGAAGTCTGGACCATTCTTATTCCTACATTTTCACTACATACCAGTTGACAAACTGTTTTGGGGTATTTGTATGTGTCAGTTTCATATTTTTCAATATAAAAATAGTATAGATCTCCTATAAAAGCTGTTTGATCTGAGTTTGCAAATGATTGTATTAAGTCACAGCCATTCAAGTCCCAGTGTTGTTACAGTTATATTTGGCTGAGCTTACCATAAATCATTGATGTATGTTGGAATATTTGTTGCAAGAGACAAAAATTAATTTTACTGTGAGAATATTTTTCTGCATATCAAAGAGAATGTTTATAAACAACAAGAGGCCCATGAAGGCCTGTGCTCTACTAGCTAATATAATTTGGTCACTTTCTGTCTTAAAATGCAATACATCAAGAAATTAAGGAAATAAAAACTTTATTTAGTTTGCACAAAAAACATTGACCAGAATTGAGTTATATAACTTGATTATTAAAGTAAGAGTGTTGGTTGGAAAGACTTGTAAAACGTTCAATGTCATGCATCAAGTGGCTACTGAACAATGGACTTTAGTGCAGTTGCACCAAAAAACTTAATTGACTAAGAAATGTTTGTAAAACACTATGCCCAATCCCCCAAATCTAACTTCTGTATAAGTTTAGTGAGATACTTTATCTTGTTCATAAGCAATTGTTTAGGGATGCATGGACTTTAGTGCAGTTGCACCAAAAAACTTAATTGACTAAGAAATGTTTGTAAAACACTATGCCCAATCCCCCAAATCTAACTTCTGTATAAGTTTAGTGAGATACTTTATCTTGTTCATAAGCAATTGTTTAGGGATGCATACACAGACAACAGACAATGCGCCATATTATAAGCTCCTCTGGCTTTTGGCCAATGGGGCTAAAATAAATAAGAAATAAGTACTGTCACTGGAATGTGACAACCTCATTTGACATATAGCATTCAGTACATGAGCCATTTGTTCAAACAACCTACCAAGTTTGACTCTAGACCCAAGCTTTCTTCAGTTGTTGATTTTAAACAGTTTTTCAGTTGTCATTATAACCTTAACCTTTGTCCCATTGACCTCAATATCAATAGGGTTCATCTGCTGGTCATGATCAACCTGCTAACCAAGTTTTACATTCCTATGCAAAATTGTTTTTAAGTTATTGATGGAAACTGAGGTGACAGACAGATGGTCTGATTACTATATGCTGCTCTGCTGGGGCATAAAAAACATTATGAATACTCAGAGAAATCATGATTCTTCAATGCCATAGATACAAACCATGTTGGCTTGTCCATAAGTTATCTTAACTGAAGAAAACACAGTCACAACACTCCACTGAAAGCTCAAATCAACATGCATCACACTAAAAATGAAAATGTTATAGCCATTCTTCCTTTGATCATACATAACATTGCACTAAATTAGTATGATGGATTTAATTTTAGTTATCTAATTACAGTAACCTTTAATTCTATAAGGAGTGATTAAAAAAAGTGTAGTATTCTTTAAAACTTCATTATGACTAAACAATGCCAGAGGTGCTTTTCAACTGAGGCAGTCTAGAGGGGTCAGGGGGGCATACTCCCCTGGGAGAATTTCTTTTCTATGACTTCTCTGGTATGTCATGGAGGACATTCTAACCGTGTTATACCACCATTAAAATCATGTTAAAGGCACAAAATATTATATAGACTCCTTTTTTTCATTTTTATCATGCGAGCGAAAAGAACATTTTTTTTTTAGATCTATGTATTGGTATAAGGATTTAGGGGCATATGGGTACTCCCCGCAATAAAGTGAGGTTATATTAGATTTTAATGACATTGCAAGACAGATTAACATTGATTTAAGAGAAGCCGTCATATTTTGGTGCTTTTTCATCTTCCTGTAGTGTTTTTATTCTTTAAGTAAAATGACTTTTTTTTGCACTGCAAAGTTTAACCAAGACAGGTGCTTAGGTATGCCCCAGTGTGGCCACAGCTCGGATAAATAATTATGGACATTTCGGTATACTGAACTATTTTGTTTTTATTTCCTACCAATATTAAATGGAGCAACATTTTAGAAATTAAATGTAAACTGACTTCTGTATGTACGAAATCAATAAACAAATAACCTGGACTTTAAAAACTTTGTAAACCCATATCAAATAGCTCCTATAGAAGGTCACAGTTTCCAGATTTCTCCACTATAGTAAATAAAGTTACATAAAAATAAACTTTTCTGTCTAATGTTTAAATTTCTAAACTAATTCTAATCAAATGTAACATGAAACAACATAAAGTACCACATTTTTACTGTTTAAGACCCATTCACATGACTCAAATCTTATATACTCTGAACAAAGAAAAAGACTAATATACCATTTACAATTTTTCTCAAATAATGATTCCTACATTCAGTGCTGTTCAACTAAAGAAAGTGCATCAGTCTGAAAGATCTATATATTGCCTATCTTTTAAGCACATAATAGCTGAGACTTTTGAAGCTAAAATGTGTTTATGGTTGATTGCCTTTTAAGGTATCAATCTTATAGATACAGTTTTCAGGCATATCTCTCAATCAGTGATGACAGATGCTCAATGGAAGTTTTAATATGCAAAACAAGTATTATCTTTTAACTAAGCAGGACATTCAGTGGAAACCATCTAAAGACTGGACATTTTCTACTGAAACTTGGCATACATGTAATTTCTCCTACTTTAGGTCAGAGTATCTCAGTCTAAAACTTACTAAAAAAAGATTTTTTTTCTTCAGCTCTTGCAAAAGAAAATCTTTCACTTTAATTATCAGAATTCCCTTCTTTATCTATCTATAGTATTGTTTGAAATCTCACCTGTTCCAAAGTAAACCTGTTTTTTTAAAGTCTTTAAAAGATTTACATGTACTTGTCCAAACACTGAAGTATGGTTTTAGAACTTTTTAATTTTAACTAATTTCCAATCTTCATGCCTAAAGGGATATACTAAGAAAATTACTAAATTATGACCAAAAAAATGTTTCAATGAATATCGAACGACTAAAAGACTAATGGACAGGTTAAAATCCTGTAGAAAAGCAATATAACAAAGGATGGCTATGTTTTTATGGGTCTTCAACAGATTCAATATGGTACATAACTGGAAGGATAGAAGGTGACTGAAAAATAAACATAACTTGTTCAGTTGTGAAAGAGAATGAAAGCTAGTATCTGTGAAACAATAAAATAACTACAGTGTAACTGTTATCATGTTATGTAAAACAAACTACAACATATATATCTGTTATGTAAAAGACACTACAATATATCTGATTTGTAACATAAACACCAATGAACCCTTAATATTAAAGTCAATTATCATCATAAAACCTGTAGCAGTAATCATGGTACAGGAAAGTTTTATGTTTGACTGTGTGTCAACTCCTCAACAAATTTATTCCTAACCTTACATTATGTTTAATTCAATATCCTATTAAGAGCTCTTCCTGCAGTTGACATCAAAGCATCAAATGTACAAGCTCATCTAATGCAGTGACTTTAATTCCTTAATTTCTTCAACACCATTCAAGCACTTATACAAAATTGAGAAAAACTGAGAAAATGAGTGGCATTAAAGTATTTGGGTTTTGGATACAAGTCATTAAGAAATAAATCACAAAAAAATTATGGTGATTAAATGATGTATTTATATGAGAATCATTTCAACCAGTCAAATAAAATCCCAATATTCCACATATTTTCATGATTATATTGGAAATCATGCCAAAAAAATTGTTGAAAATACAAACATGATCTATAACCCAAAACTCCTGAATACACAAGGAAAAAACAATAACCACACAGAAGCAAACTAAAATGAGAAAAAAAGTACTATAATTAGGTCATAAACATCCATGAATATATACTGCTACTACTTTAACTGGGCTGGCAAATATTTATGACACAATAAATGGCAACTTTATTCTCAGAAAAAAAAAGGTTTGAGATCCAAATAATATTTTCAAGAGATACTCCACATACAAGTATACATAAACCAATTAATCCTCTTTTAATATGAGACCCTCTCTGGTAAAAGAGATAATTTTACAGTGTAACTCTATATGCCTTACAGCCAAGTAAAGGTAGCAGCAGCAGCTATTTTGAGAAAGTAATAACCACTTGTTTGTTCTACGGTAGTTAAATATGGCAGCTCTATGATTTGAGAAGTTTTGCAGCTCTAGTGTTGGCTTCCCGGATCCTGTCCTCATTCGACTCCGACTGTAATTTTAAAGAACATTAGTGATGCATATATATATACATGCTGTATAGTAGAACTTCTTTAAGTGAAATTTATATGACAGCCTTAACGTATGAACAGTACAGACTGAATGGTCAGTCAATTGAAAAGTGGGGGGGTAGGGGGGAAAGAGAAAAGTGTAATGATATAGCTGCAGATTTACAATTGATAATGATGAAGGTGCCTATCACATGAGCCTTACACATATCCATAGTGTAGGATAGGCATCAACCCTGCATTTTGTCTCTTAAAGCTGTTCTGTCACAGATAAGCTAACATAATTATGAAGAAAACATCAGCCTCCTGCAACCTACACACATTTATGTGGATACTGAAAAAAACAACAGTCAAATGTACTTGTAAAAAATCATGTGTTGAAAGACACAAAAACCACTTGATACAAATAAATTATCTCTCAAACTTCAAATCAATTCCCTCATTGAAGATGAAAAGCACATTAGTTTGTCCTGCTATAGAACACACATAATTTTTTATTCACTTGATGTTATGATGTTATTTTAAGACCACAAAACAAAGACATTTCACATATGAATTTTTTTGTTATTTTCCCATCTGTGACAATTCAGCTTTAACAAAGATTCATATGCTGAAATGAATGTTAATTAAATCCTTTGAAGATGATTTTGAAAGGCTAATGGAAGATACTGACATACAGTGTATACCAATATGAGGCATAGCAGTACTCTACACCTGTTCAGGGTCTACTCTTACTCCCATGGACAAGATATATCTACAAAAAATATCTCTTATCAGAGATTTTAATTAGGAATGTTTATAAATCATGGCAAAGGTAACAGATATTCAAGGTGCGGAATATTCATTAATCAAAACAAAATTCATGAATTTTCCATGAGTTAAGTGTTTTAATCTACCTCACTCAATTGCAGTCATGATTCCTAAAACACTTAAAGATCCTTTAGCCTAGGTATCTCATAGACATCACCAAATGTCATTTTTGCTTCTTTAATCATTCACAAATATAACAGCTATTGTTACACTAAACATATATTTCTATATGTAGCAATATACAGCATTTGAAAATTTCTCTATCTCAAACGGAACACCTGTTGGAGTTGTGAGTGGACTACCTAAACTGTAATATTTCTATCGCCCTCTACATCAAATTCCTCAGCTTTAATTTAAAGCTCTCTCTATTTATCTAATAATTCTTCTCCATGTTGCATGATACTAGACCGACATAAAAGCTTTGTGTATATGTTTATTAACATCTTTCAATGCATGATCTACCAGCATAATTCCAGATTCTTAGACTGAATGTCCAGCCTGATCTGGGTCTAAACTGGCATCCTTAAGAATAAACAAGTCATTCCTGTCAAGTGAAACTGTGTAGATCCTGGATGTGCAGGCTGATCTAGATCTACACTAGCAGCACATGTGATAAAAAGTTGTATCAATGTCGGTTATGGTTAAAATAACCCTATAGACAGTCTTAATGTAAACAATCCATAGACAAAAGTCTAGCTGAGATACTATGTTCAGTTACAACCATAAAGCCTAATCTCACCTTTTGGTTTATTCTGTCTAGTTGTCTGTTCTGTGCACCAATTTCATTGCCCATATCCACAGCCATGTTTCGTAAATTACCCAACATGCCGCTGACTTCTGTTAAATTGTTCTCCATCTCATCTTCTCGGGCATCGTTAGTAATTCTGTCCAAAAATATAAAACAAATTATTTCAATCTAGAACCAATTCGACATGATTTAACCAACAACACTGTGGCTTCATATGCTTCTACAGGTACATAGGAACATAAGAAATTTGTGAAAGAAAACTAAATCATGTCACATTCTATTTAAGTATTGGAAAGTAGCTGCATGGTGTTTACTAAAAGCAATTACTTGTAAATTTTCATTTTGACAGATATCAACTTAATTTGTCAAGTAATCAGTAGAATTTATTTGACAAAAACATCATTTTAAACAAAAAAAAATTTTTTATAATCTATCTCAAACATTTATGCATCTCTGATGTTCATACAAGTCTGTATTCAAAGACATTATAACCAGTACAGTGAGTGACTCTGAAAAGACAAGCACTATCCTATAGAGGTTAACAGTGTTAAGCTGCAAAGTCAAAGTGTTCTATCTTTAATCATGGAAAATGTTAAACAATCAGAAATTATGAACAGCAGATTTTTTTTTGTTCAAAAATTTAAGTTGACATATGTGCTTTATATACTGAAATGAAACAGGGTGTTTGTTGTTGGTATAGTATATCAGGGGCTCTTCTACTGAAAAGAAAGAAGACTTGACTTTAATGGATCTTTT
>JAULCC010377320.1:0-11503 GCA_032358795.1 Nuttallia obscurata | reverse complement strand
AATATTTTTCAGCCACGCAAAATCAGAATTTTGTTGCTTTTCCCCGCCTGTGTAATCATTATTTTCCGTAACATCTGTTTCAGTGACATTTTCCCTGCGCCTTCAATTTACCATTATCACTATTAAAACGTTATCAATCCTAGAAAACAACATTCGGCGGACTCACCCAGTTACTGAGTTTCATTTAAGATGAATTTAGTTCTACAGCACCTGTCCCAGTGTGAAAAACCAACGTCACGGAATTCGTTGGATAAAAACAGCCTTCTACATTTGGTGCTTTGGCCAGGATATTGTTGTCACCAGTGACGTGCGTAGAACAAAGGAAAAGTTTTTTGGTCAGTTTAGACAGACGTATGGTGTCGCTAATAAAGTAGCATATGTGATCATTTTTTTATATAAATGAGGGTACGTGTCTACACTAAGGTAAGTTGTTTAGTGTGACAGTACTAAAATTAGAACAGATTTTGAAAGTATCTTTCGAACAAAGCAAAAACTAAAGCAAACAGCTATATACGAATATTTCAGTAAACATATCGGTAAAGCATTAAATTTAAAACTATCTTTCAACGTGACATTAGTTTACAAATAACCACACGCAATACCAAGAATATTTTTTGATCTAGAAAACGATACTTTTCTTATAAATGAATCTTACAAAACAAAATAAGAAAGCGCTGTGTAAATAAAACGGACAACTAAAGAAAACTATCGTGCTGTGAAAGAAATATCCGAGTTTTTTTGCAAAAAATATTTAACAAATGGGTAATTAATAAATAGAAGAAACAAATGATTTTTTGCAAGGGAAACAGTAAATTAACTGAAAAAGAATAACTGAAATTCCAACAGTAAATTAATGCACAACCAGATGAAAATATAGGTAAAGTTAAAGAAAAACTCGATAGAAATACAAAATGATGTATGAAGTTTCTGCAGGAAAGCGATAAAAGAACAACATACTCACAAAAACTAACGTGAAACAGAACAACATACTCACAAAAACTAACGTGAAACAAACTAACGACAAAGAAACAGAAGAAATTAATCAAAGTTGCAGCGGTTAAGATAAAGGAAAATACTACGAACGAGTGAAACTGAACCAGGAAAGCAACCAAAGACACGGACAAAAATAAGTTGCAGTACATCAGCGATAAAGACACAGGACAATAAAAATCGAAGTTGCAGCTTTCTAGAGAGTCAGCAATGAGAAAACAACACATGAACATGGCCTTCACTTCAAGTTGTCTAGTTTATATAGTTATATTTGGGATGCTGCTCAGTGTGACCTATGGCGGAGTATGTAATCCCTGGTCGTGTCGTTCTTTACCGTGTAGCGAACCAGTCAAACTACCCGGAAACTGTTGTCCAGTATGTCCATGTTATTATCGTGGGAGATACTACAATGTTGGTAAGAAAATATTTTTCATTGTTCTTCAAATCAGTAATGAACGTTTGTCAGTAGTTTGCAGCTTTTCGATGTAAAGAATCTTTATTTGAACAGCTTTTAACATGAGTTCTTTTTCAACTATTGTATAGGTTTACATCAAATAAATGCACAAAAAAGTGTGATATATATATAAGTGTTTTTGCCATTTTATAATGGCGTCTCTTAAAATTATCAATTTAAGGCATTTCTTTGCGTTTCTGGAAATGTGTATTAGAAAACAAATCAGCGATCGGCTTAATACAATAAACACTTTGAAATGTGCATATAATTTCAAGGGTGATTTGAATGTACGATAGCCACAGAAAATGAAAAGATTAAGATAAGACTGCTTGTATATATAGTCGTTTTTATCATTATTTTGTGAGCATTATCTTTTGTTATATTGACTCTCACTTTTTCTTCTATGTGTATGGTGCCATACTTGTTTAGATTCAAGTAAACTGACATTCGAGGTTCTTTCATTGGTGTCTATCATTATCTTTTCATATATTTTGCCTTAGGCAAATATACTTGCGCGTCTGTTCATTATAATTCATATTGTTACCTTAGTTGAGTATCCATTTTCCCCATGAAAATGCTTGTAAATACGCGGAAGAATAACACCACTGAAAATTTTAAAAAAAGTGTTTTGTCGTCAAAAGTATCTGAACATAGCTTTACCAAGATTTTTTTCTGAAATATGTCGTGAATTACCGATATTAGGATCGCGCTATACTTAAAACTAATACACTTTAATGCTGAGAGTGTGGTCATAATATGAATCTAAGATTAAATGAGTTGATTTTTATTACCATACCACCACCATTGATAGTTTGAATTGTATCACGTATTCTGCAATAGAGTCATCCATTCTCTAAACTACTTCACACAGAAAAGAATCAAGTAAATATGCAACTATATTTATTTTCGCCAACCGACCTCGGACTTATTGAAAGCAAACTCATAAGATTATTTGTATGATTTTATAAACCCTTTTATCACTATCTCTGAAATTTGAAACCCAAACAAAATTAAACACACACGTACATATCTTGACTAATTAACATCCTAAATGTTTTCGTCAGTATTACTTTTTCGTTGTCCTACATGTTGCAGGCGATCTTGTGTTTACGTCAAACCATTGCGTCACCTGCGAGTGCACGAAATATGGCATTGAGTGTCTCCCATTTCCGTGTCCTCGGGCAATTTGTCATAATCCAATAAAGCGTCGAGGAGAGTGCTGTCCGGAATGCGGTTGCATGGTGCAAGGTGTCTTTATTGAGATGGGTAGGTGTTCAAGGTATTTAAAAGTATTGCGTGCAAGGACGTTCGCAGAATTGGTTTTGCTATAAGTACAGGTTACAAAAATATAGACATTTTGTAAATGCAGGAGTTCGCTACGTTAATGACGCATTTATAATGTAATAACAGACGATTCTTCTTGTTCAATGCCTATGTACGTCTGTTATTTGCAGATTAATTGGTTGAACATTAAAAGTTGTATGCATTAAGATATCCCATATGATGTTTGCTACAAATATAAACAAAACCATCTTTTCGATAGTTTTCTACAAATCAATTTTTGCTGTTTTGTCTAATCAAGCTGACAAATCTACAACTAATCAAAACAGCCAACTATCGTTCGATATAAATGCTATTACAGAAAGAAGCTCTATAAGAATCTGTTCTTTCGCTTTAATCCCTTTATGTCAGCTATCACGATTCTGTCCTAATAAAGGGTTTGCCTGATTAAAACAATAATTAACATTTGTCATCTTACATTTTCTTATCGTTTCTACTAGTCAACCATTCTCGCTATTTCTTGATACTTGAAACTGTGTAGCATATTTTGCTTCTGTCCTATTCATAAGCAACGCTACTGTAACGAGTACGCTCTCCAATCTTATTCTTTTTATTGTTAATTTATTGTTCTTGTTGTTGTGTCTCTTTGGTTTATTTTACTCATTTCAGTAGTAATTAGTGTTTTTTTTAATTATAACTGAGTATCTAATTATAACTGATTTAAGAGCTTGATGTTAAATCCCTTTGTCACAAGTCATTTTAATCACTTATTTTTGTCTAATTTGTTGATGTATTAAGGTACAATGTGTATACTTTACTGAACAAACTATGTCTATGTCCATGCCTTGATAAGTGTCACCCTCTTTTGTTTTCACAGGGTATCAAGTGATTTCTAACAACCCCTGTGACGACTGTCGTTGTGGGTATGACGGTAAAGTTAGATGTTCAAACATCGATTGTCCGCGCCTTACCTGCGAAAACCCCTACTCAGTTCCTGGTGTCTGTTGTAAGAAATGCGGATGTCGACAAAGGGATGGCAAGACGTTCGATTTTGGTATTAACATGTAATTTTTCAAATATAACGTTCGTGTTGTGTTGCTATGCAGCGACAATCACTGAGTAACAGCTGTGAAAACGAAATGTATATTACTAAATACGTACCGGTGAATGAATTGAATGGAAGTTTCTATAATCCCTATGAGTTTATTGATAAAATCTTCGTTCAGGTATAAAACAATAGTTCAACTGCGTTATTGTAAATATCTTTACCGACTGTATTTAATCTTTACTTTGGAAACAATGTTCAGATATTTTTTAGGTTGATTAAAAGGAATGTCATACAAAGCGTTTCAAATTTGCCTATGTGTTATTTGGGGAATTCTTATGATTATTCCAATTTATAATTACATATAAAAGTAGCGAGGTGTAGTTGTAAATTTAAATAATTATTAAAATGTTGTGGTATGCAGAATTAAATAAATTTCAATGTTTTTCGTGTGTATGCTTAAAAGCGCTCGTCTCAATGATTTGTGTAATAGAATTTCAGTACGTTAAACACATAGATTATTTGTGTAAAAATGCTGTTCTAGAGTATCTGACAATTCCAGCGTTGGTTGATTAGGTTTTATTTTCATACAAAATTCAACCGTCAGACTTAACACTAGGCACGAATGGTCGTATGATAGAGCAATATGTTGATTAAGAATTGCTATAAAGTTAATGGGAAATATTTAATAAAGAGATAGAGGCTTCTGTAAACAGAAATGTTTGAGTACTAAACTTTGTCTTTCTTACGCCAAGACGAGTCGATAACATATTTTTTCCTTAGTTAACACTTATTAGTCTAAACACAAAGTTTGCATTTGTTTCAGTATCATTATGTACTATTCCCACGCTTTTCTTCCTACAACCGTGAGAAAGGTAATGATACATTGTTTGTGTGTGTGTGTGTGTTGGGGATTCGGTTCAAATAGTTACTAAAAATTTAACAAACATGTCATGTAAATGCAAATATTGACACGTAACTTTTGTTTACTTTTCGTAAAACCATCTAAGCTACTGTTTTTGTGTTAGATATCAAATGCTCGCGCTATTGTATTTGGAAAGGTAAGATATGTTTTGTGCAATATTAAATGTTTTAACGATTAACTTGGTCAGTGTATTGATAGTTATTATTATTCAAACAGAATATAATTAGAAATATGAAAACAATACTTGTTAATGTTTTACTAACAATCAGCACTCTTACCGTTGTATGTGTCATTTGGAAGAAATGTACAGAACAGTAAAATTCGTTTAACATTTATATACTCTTGGAAGTTGACCGCAAAAAGGGATCATAAATTGTTTGACAATCAGTAAATTTTCTTACAGTATAGAATATGTTTGGTGTTTATTGGACTATTTAACTTTTAAGAATTTAAAAGTTTTAAGGAAAATCCATCGTCGCCATTTTTACAATTTGACTAAAAATTGGAGATGTGAAAATTCAGAATGTGCCACACCTTAGCTTTAGTCAGGGGCTAACTTTAGTAAAGTAATTAATTTTTAACGATGTCCTCATCACAAATAGCAGTTCTACACGTTTGCTCGACTTTATAAACACCTAGCATTGTCTTGCAACTGTAAGCAAAAGTCATGAAAAGTTACGAAGAATTTTCGAAGTCAGTCACTTCTTTTGCATGATCGTTACAGATAGCTAAATTCCAAGATCTTCTGTAACACCTTACACGTACACTTCCCCATTTGCAGGAGCTTTACCAATCACAGACCGGTGCCGTCCATGCACATGTCAACGGAACGGCACGATCACGTGCGAGGAACCAGTGTGTCCCGAGAAAAACTGCACCCGACGAAAGCAGTATACTCCGGAGGGCGAATGTTGTCCCAAGTGCGGATGCTTGTATCAGGAAACGTTCTATTTCGAAGGTAAGGCAGTAGAGAAATAGCAATAGTGAAAGAAATCCGAGAAAATGTTTATTAGACAGACTGACATGAATGCATTGTGCTTACTGCCTTATATGGCCAGTCTAACACGGAATCGTTTTCAATGCAACATCAGTACATGATACACTTGTAAATGTGTATTAACAATAGCAATAGATAGTGTACCCAATTTATTTTTTATCTTTAGTATAGTTTTGAAGCCAATCAATACAAAAAGGAAACAATGGACACATTTCTCACAATAGTTATTCCAGTTTTGGATTTGTTTCAGGTGACGAAATGCCGATCCCAGCAAAGGAAAAGTGCGCCGAGAGGTGTTATTGTGGTACAGACGGGGAAATGATCTGCGATGCCCCAGATTGTCCAGATCCGGGTTGTCCTAACCCTGTTGTTGTACCAGGGGAATGCTGTCCTCAGTGTGGTTGTCTTGGCAACAGAAACAAATTGATTGAAATCGGTACTTACATTTTCATCTCTCCTTTCATTTGAATATCTGTATTCTTTCCCTGATACGATAAAACAAGAATGCGACTATATAATAGGTCGTTTGAACCTCCAAGAGCTTCAATATAGTGATACTGTTATGTTCCTTTCCTGTCTAGGAAACTTGTATTTTGGTTTAAGCTCGTCTTGTGTAAAACAATGGTTTGGATAACTCGTGGTGCTAGAGTTTTTGGCTGGGTATAAGCGATCAAATATGTTGTCAGAGAAAGCATCGTCTTCAATGTCACTGTAAATTTAAGAAAAACTGATTTTTCACATATTTTGCGCTGCAATGTCACCTTCTGTAAGTTTACTTATCCATTATATTTATTCTAACATTTAGATGGGTTCACGTTATATTCAAATGATGTAAATTTGAAATATAAAACGATTTCGAGTGAAATGTTGAACTATTTAACTAAATTTGAAACATATTGTATTACCTTGTTTACTCTTTGAAATGAAGGTCCAATACTTGATGACCCGTGCCAGCCATGTGAGTGTCAGATGAACGGAAACATCACATGTGCAGAACGGCAACTGTGCCCAGACCTTCAGTGTGTTAGTGGCTTCTACAAACCAAATAGCACAGAGGAACGGGAGTGCTGCCCAAAATGTAAATGTAAATTTGCCGGAAAAAACTATAGACCGAGTAAGTGTTTTTGTTACATAGCTGTCATATGTCCATGTCAATATCATTGGATCTATTTGTCAAAAGACACTTGTTTACATATTACGGTAATGAATTTTAACAATAACGTAAAGAACTTCTCTAGTAAATGCCGTCAATACAAAGGTACCATCTCTCAACCTATCTTACTTGCAAGTTCGTTAGTTTAAACATGTTATTTATTTATTTAATAAAGAAATTGGGCCGGACAACAAGTTCTAACAACTTAGATGAAACCCTCCCCTTGCAATTTCGTTAGAACGTGTTCGTAAGATTATATTTATACTTTATTTTTTGTGTAGGTGAGAGGTTCGTTGGTCCAAAATGTATGCAGTGTGAATGCCACCAATTTACGGGTAGGGTTTCCTGTGAGAAAGCAGACTGTTCGACTGCCCAGTTGCAATGTTCGAACCCCACAATAAAAAGGGGTCAATGTTGTCCAAGCTGTCCTAATGGTATGTTTATCACGTGACTGCATTCATTGTTTTGTCTGTAACCGAGCAATGTCTTTCAGCAAGAATAAATATCAAACAATTCTGAAAAATCTGTAAGCTACGTAGATTTGAGAAATCAATAACAATATGGTCTATGTTCAAGTTTTTGTTGAACGGATCAACAGGCGTATACATGTACCTACTTCAATATACAGAATTTCGAGTACCAGAGATAGCATAGCCGCCAAACCGTAAAAGAGACATTTAACCTAAATAGTGTAAAGATAGAAACTTTAACAACTTTTATTATGACTTTCACTGTTTTATAAACTGCAAAAAATCTTCTTTTAGGACACAGTGATGCATTTGCACTCTGAAAGTCTGAAAAGGGCTCGATGCTAAAAGAGGGTCTTTCTCGTTACCTTCATAGAGACACCGAGTAATGATTCTACCCAGGAAACGGACTCAAACATATTTCTTTAAACCTTGGCGTTCAACATAATCGGACTTTTGTATTTTTTAAAAATGCGTGTTTATAACAACATTTATGTAAAGGTCGAGTTGAATATGCCGAACTGACCCCGACCGACTGGATCAATGTCGAATGATTTCCTTTCACCTTAAAACGCGTAAAACTACAAAAGCAATCGATTTACAGTTTTCAGTTGAAGACAACATTATCGTAAATGTCAAATGATGTTTCAAACTGAATTATTTTAAATCATTTCAATGAGCAATCTTATATATTAACTGTTGTAAGGTTACGGACAGATTAGAAACATAGTGGGCAACAATTAATGTGATTTTACAGATAATAAGTATAAAACATTTTTGTTTTGTTTCATCAATGATGATTGATAATTAAGATATCATCACACGTTTTTTTCTTTATTCAAAGTATCTGATTTCTTACAAACTATGAGAGTATGCTATTCTTGTGCTGATTTATGCATCATTTAATCTGAAATAAAATTATTTCCTTTCCAATAAATAGGTCCGGCATGTTCCTATCAGAAGAACGTCATCACATACGGACAGTATCGAACATTCGGAAAACTCGTCTGCGTTTGTTTAGGTGATCCGTGGTTTCCGAACGCTTTTTGTGCGCCGAAAGACATTTCACCGGATATTACGAAGCAGTTTGACAAAAGATGGATGAAGTTTGGTTATGACGCAGCAAAACCAAAGAAGCAGAAAAAACAAATATAATTTTGCAACCAGCAGTTCGTTTATAATTAGACAAAAACATGTTTATTTTGTTGATTTCGAATTATGTTTACTGGTAAGTTAGGAATCATTGAAGTGTATCATTTTAAAAAATCAGCAGTATATTTCACTTGAGCATACACTATTTTCTGTAGCATGCATTCAACAGCTTTTGTAAGAGTTTGAAATGTGATCTTACTCACTTTTGAATCATTAGAAATATACAAGCAAAGCGTTATTTGATTTTCATTCATAGTGAATGACTGAAATAAAAGTGAATTTGCAAATCTAAACTTGAGTGAAGTCTTCTGTTCAACAACACAAAAGAGCTGTAACAGTAGTGTTTATTTAGCCTTTGACATATGAATTCAGTTTTGTATTCCTTTATTTTCTCCCTGTCTTAAATTTCTATTTGGCAGAATATGACATCAATCAAATAAACAGAACAAAAAATTATTTTTCTCAAATCTTCAAGTTTTGCGTTGCATTTCAGATTAAGGGAAAGTTTGATTACTCGACTTGTTAAGTCAAATTGGTTAAATTTCTAGTTGGTTCACTGCATACTTCTATTTGCCTGGCCTTTAACCTTTAGCCTGCTGAACAAATGTCGTCTGCTTAAACTGTCGTCTGCCTATATTTTTATAATTCATCAGAATTGTCCAATATTTGGAGAAACATTTGGCCGAGTGTCAAACTGATTGGATCCTGATAAGACGCCGAATTACTCAGTGTCTAATCTGGATCCAAGCTATTTGCAAATTCTATCATGGTTGCCCGTAGCAGGCTAAAGGTTAAAGGTCTCATTCCTCTTCGAAAATCTAGGGGTTTTTTTCTGGAAAGTTTTACATTGCACTTGAAAATTGTCAGTCCTTCAGTGTTTATTAAACGTCTCTTTAATAATAGATTTACGTTGGAAATCTCTCAGCCCCTCACCGCTGTTGGTTCGAATCCCGGTCTGGTCATTTCGTATTTTTCAAGTGAGGAAGCCTTCCAGCTCGTTTGCGGTAGGTCTGTGGTTGTACCCGGGTGCACTCTGTGCCTGAAATAATGAATATGGGTTCCCCTGGGTCTTCCTCGAGCTTTGATGAGCTAGTCGTCGCCATATGACTGACATACTGTTATAGCGACGTAAAATTCCTAAAAAAACAAACCCCAAAAAAACGCACAAAGTATCATTAAGACGAGTCTAAACGCGTAACAGACTACATCTCTCCACACAGAATAACCACGTGATCAGATAAGCTCACGTGGTACAGCATCCGTTTCCGGTGCGGGTGGCTGTGGGTTCGATCCGCGGCCGGTCAAGCCAAATACTTTAAAATTGATAGTAATAGCTTTCCCTCCTCGGCGCTCAGGATTTAGGGTAAGAATTACGACTGGTTTATCGGTGTCAGGATAAAATGACCGGCCGGGGTTCAGCCTCCACTTGTATCAGTGCTATACACTGGGCACGTTAAAGAACCGGAGAACTCTACAGAAGAGTTTTCTCTCTGGGCATTTTCTCTCTGGGATATTCGTTAGCTCTAGTTGGCAGAAAGCGACGTTAAAGAAACAAACAATATTTTGCGTGATCAACTGCCCCTAGACGTCATCAGGTATCCATTCGTGTGTGCGATAGTTTCTTTGATTAAGGTCAAGGTGGTCTTTCTAAGTAACTTTAGTTGGTATCGGATTTAGACCGGTAAATCCCATCAGATAGGTTTACAATAAATTGTTATGATTAAAATTATCACGGCACCTTTGAATATAGCGTGGACTCAAAGAGACGATGCTATAATTCATGTATGTTTACATATTATAAAACAATGACATAGGCTTTAATAAGTGTGTAAGTATTTTACAAAAATGTCATTATATGAAATGTGAATATGGAGATTCTGCAAACTTTGTTCTGATAAACATTACCTTTAATTCTACACTTTTTTCCGAGGACGAGTTTTCTGATCTCGTCTTCCATGAAAGTATTTCCGATATCGCTTTTTATATAATAGCCAGTCAGATATCGCGTTTCATATGTCGTTCGGCTTCGACTTACGATCAAATGCATAAGTTAAATCGTTCACTTTAGGATGCTGAAAAATAAAGAAATTGCAAGTACTTTCAAAATATTGAAAGCTACGCTCTGATTGGCTTGCTAAGATTATCAAGAATGCGAACGTCATTTTGCCATCTTCAGATCCTCATAGTGTAGCGTATGTTGGGGATGTGTCAGATTGATTTTCTGGTATGGATTAATATTTACTCCAAATATAATTTACAATTCAAATTTTAACTAAGTCTTGGCTTGAGATGCAAATTTGACATTAAACAAATGAAATACTTGTAGATACGTACATTCTAAAGTAGTTAGGTATAATTATCAAACTTTAAAGCTCACTTCCAAAAGTGTGCAGCTATGCCGCTCTTAATATTAGTGTGCCATACTTTAGACGCGTGCAAATTTGCTTCTTCCTTTGATTTTCAAAATCTTATACTTTATTTGCAAAAAGTTTATATATCTTATAACGTCAGATTATTTTATATATACCCCCACCCCCCAGCGAACAATCATCTGTCACCTATTCGTGTATAATAATATAATATTTGGTATATAGTATATACTCTTTTGTTTGTTTGTATTTAAAAACGTCGCTTTAACAGTATTTCAGTCATATCGCGACGTCCAGCTCATTACAGGTGGAGGAGGACTCCGGGGGACCTCTGTACACTATTTCAGGCACAGAGTGCACCCGGGTAGAACAACCGACCTACCGCAAGCCAGCTTAAAGGCTTCCTCACTTGAAAAATCCAAAGTGCCCAGACCGGGATTCGAACCCATGGAAATTATAAACTTTCTTGAGTATAGACTTTTTCGCATGCTCAATAATTCAGGCATTTCATTGGTTGAAATTTATCATGTGTTCATTTATATCATACCAGCCAATCAATGTCATTGATATCTGAGAGCTTAATCTAAAGTGCTATAACCTCGGTCGCGGGTCTCGAGAAAACAACAACGGTGTTGGTATGCCATACGAGATAGGCTTTTGAATATGTTTT
>JAULCC010377209.1:0-11503 GCA_032358795.1 Nuttallia obscurata | reverse complement strand
CGCTATCCGATCAAAAGGAACATTTTTCGTTATGAAACCTTGTCTTTACTTGAATGAAGATGTCGCAACTTATACAGTTTCTCTAACTTGCTAACAAGTATTTGGTGGATTGCTTGATCAGGGGGCGTATTCCGGTAGCAACTTAAATTAAACAAATCTTAAGTCCTTTTTTTCCTTAAACCAAGCTAATTCAAAAATTTTAAGATCTTAAGCTTGTTTTCTTAAATTCTAAAATCCAAGATTATTTTAGCTAAGAACATTACACGATGTTATTGAAAACCTTACAATTGAAGGCGATGAATGGATGTATTTTGGCATGCTGTGATTCCTATATCTATTTTTGAGTATTTGATATTATCTAATCAACTACACCAAATGGGCCTTATAAGGACTGGCCAATTTACTATCTAGACTGATCCGCTAATTTTGATCTGACTAAATTACAGAGCAGATTATGGTTGTAGGCATTCTTATCTGCTAATTATTTGTTCCAGTCACAGCTTGACACCACTTTTGTGGGGTAGTCACTAATATAGTAGCCGTTCAATGTCTTTAACGAAAATCATTACTTGAGAAAATGTAATTATAAGTGTTTTCTTAACCTTATGGAAAATCGTAAAATACTACTGGGTATCTGTGCATAATTAGTTAGAATTAATGCATGAATTAGACACGTTACGCGAATACACAACATGAATATGTAAAGTATATATTTTTTTCTGCGAAGTGTGTATCTGAATTTAAGGGAAAGTTAAAACATGACAGACTACATGTATGTCAATGATGGGATTTTGAGGAAAACTGCAAAATGTTTACTAAACGTGCTCGTATTACTAAAACACAAAAACAACTTGAACACACGCAATAATTATGTATGTCTTTAGTTGACGGCTGTTTAACATCTAGAAAAGCTGTTTCATAATATAACATTTTTAGTTTTTGCCAAAAAGAAGAGTGGAAAATATGCTCAGCTTCAAAATGTCCCAACTGCATGAAACTAAATGCAGATCGTGAATGTTTGACAGCATTATCAATATCCCGAGAGGCACATTTAGCTTTAGTTGTATGCCATACAATTTGTATAAATCACTAGGATGGCTTGGATATGCAAAACCCTGATAGTTTTCAATAACGTCAGTCGTTATTATCATCTTATCAGGTGACTCATAAGAAACACTTACATATTTTTCATAAAAAACATCTCAAGACTTCTCTATCAACTGTTTACTCAATCTGAATTCTTATGTTATATCTACGTCATTATTAACATGAAGTATTTTACTTCCAGCTATACAATAACGTGTCTGGCAGTTTATAACATGTCTTAACTGTAAAAAAAACACTCACAATAATTGTTAAGGATGCAAATAAGTCTATTGCGTGTAACTAGCAATACTACAACATCGTTTTGATTTAACTCAAATGAACATAACGAGCTGACCAGACGTTCTTTACTCTGCGAATCAATCGAGGTGTTTATCGCAATACAAATATATTTCAGTCATATCACGACGTCCAGCACATTACAGGTGGAGGAAGACCCCGGGGGACCTCTCTACACTATTTCAGGCAAAGAGTGCACCTGGGTTGAACCACCGACCTACCGCAAGCCAACTATAAAGCTTCCTTACATGAAACATCCGAAGTGCCCAGACCAGAATTTGAACCCCCAGCGGTCAGCCAATAAAGAAATACACACATTGATCTATCGTTAGCAAATAATCGATCAAATATAATCTCATTAATTACACGTGTTCATTGCTATTTTTACTCATGATAATGCGCTAACTCGACTCAAATACTTTTTCTAGCTTTATTATGTCTTTGAATTTTCACTAATTAGTTATGAGCTTCCTATTTATCATTGAAACATGCGCGCTAGCAATTTCAAATGATTATATTTTCATCATGTATTTATTTATTTATTTGTATTTTTTTCGAAATTCATTCTTCTAAACATTTAGGGTGTTTAAATGTATAAGGTCAATGCGCAACCTTCTATACAAAAAAGTCTGATGAAAGCTTCATCGGCCATAGCTGCCACATGGGTGAGCAATTTACTAAATGTTTACATGGTTTTTACCCATTGCATGGCGGTCTGTCGGACATAATAGACATTACTATATCTTGACTCATTACAAAGTTATTGCCTTTTTTTTCTTTTTCTGGTTGGTACATAGCTTGAAAAAGAATACATAGAAAGGATCAAGCTAATTCAGAGACAAACTTAAAAAGATATAAACTAACGAGAAAAAGTATAGCAAGTTCAGAAAGGATTGACTCCTAGGGAAAAGGTTGGTACGAAATCATTTAATGAAAGAAATTTTCTAATATTTGATTCTTAGCATAAATGACTCGCATCAATGTTATTCATTAATTTTGTGGTGTTTAGTCTCCAGCATACCTTAAATGAAGCTGGGGGTCAGGCGTAAAATTTTGGACACGGCTCAATGCCTAGTGTCCCCACCATTCGCAACGAAGACTGCCAGACAACGACGTCTCATGCTGTAAATCAGTTTTCTTATGACCTGCAATTTGGTTCTAACATATTCAGCTAGCAGGGCACGTTGAAGATCATGGTCGTTGTTGACATTATGGCGCTCTCTCACCTGACGACCTAAGTGGTACCATAAGTGCTAAATTTGAGAGAGATCCGGTGATCTTGCAGGCCACTGCAACACATTGATGTTATGGATGCGTAAATGTTCTGGGTTTGCCTCGCAGTGTGTGGACGGGAATTATCATGTTGGAAAATCCCAAAGTTACTTTGTTGCAAGTACGGCACAACAACAGGTTCAATGATTTCGTCACAGTACCTTTCAGCAGTCAGATTACCAGGCACTATGACGAGATATGTCTTCCTATCATGATGTTTACCCGCCAAAACCATCACGCTACCACCCCTATAACGGTCACGTTTGACGACATTATCTTGGTCCAACCTCTCCCCTCGTCTCCTCCAAGTTCGAACCCTGCCATCAGAAAATGACACGTTAAACCTCGTTTTGTTCGAAAACAGACCGTCGCGCCAAAGCCTGCGAGTCCAGTTCTAATGAACCCTGGCCCATTGGCGTCTTCTTTTGCGATGACGTAACGTCATCAGAATTCCAACCTAGGTACGGCACGCTTTCAATCCAGTGGCGCGTAGCCTACTATTTAACGTCCTGTCGCAAATTCCTTGTCAGTTGCATTTCTCAGCAAACTACCTAGCTTTCGACTAGAAATATCTATTGCATCGAGATGACGTTGTGAGAAAACGGTCTTTTCGCGGCGTAGTTTTACGAGGTCTGCCTGATCTGGTTCGGTACTTCTATATTTACTGATCTATATGCCATTGTCTTAATTCTCTTTTCTTGCAGTTTCTAACGTGTCGACCAATGTAGCTATAGCCAACCGTGGCAATAACTACATTATCAGCCCCGTAGGAAGCAACTTGCAGTTGAGGGGGCACCATAAATTTATAAAAATGGCTTTTCTGGATTTGTTTTTAATTTGTTAGTTGATGTGATTGTATTCGTTTCTGAGTGTATTTGTGATCTCAATGTGTTTATGGCTTACCATTATCAACAAAGCGGTACAATTTATATATTTTTTTTGTTCATTGTTTTTTTTTCCAAAACACACGTATTATCTTTCATTGAAATGTTCTGTTCTACTGCAAGGGCGTACTTTGCCTAAAAATAATGTGTGGTCCAAATTATACTAGGGGGTCCGGGCTCATGCTCCCCCAAGATAAAAAAATCAGCTTGGTGGTCGTAGGTGCGTTTTGGCGTATATTTCATAGTAATTGAGGCATTAACAAAAGCACCAATATCATAACAATTTACCATAAATTAATTTTTATTTCAACCATCAAAACAATGAAAAAAAGTTTTATTGATTAAGTTTACTTACATGTTAAAACAAAAGGGTCGAATTTATTTGCAATTCAGTCTATGTTTATGTTTTTTTAACAGACTTGGCTTTCCTAGTCCCTTTAAAAGAACTTAAGCTTCCGGCATTTTTGCTACAAGATTATATAAATTCGCTATTGTTTCCATGTAATTATGGTATTGATGCGGCAATACACTCTTTCTTCCTAATTTTTCGGTTTAGCTGGTCAAAGATACTGACCCGTTTTCAATAGTTACTAATACTAGCAAATCAACCGTTGCTGACACTTCCTCTGCTAACACGTGTCTGAGGTTTCTTTTGAGTCTTTATCATCCACCATCATTGTCTTTGTTGTTTTGACGCCTTCCGAAGCTGTTTCACATTTAACTTTAATTCTGTCTCAGATTCACCTACTTGTTTCTTCCATTTAATTATCAAAATATCCATCATGCTCCTTTACATTATTCACAGTTACACTCCGATACCCAACTTAATTGTTTAATACTAAGTGTTTTTTGTTATTACTATCGTTTTACAACTGAACTTTCGTCATAATCAAAAGTAGAATTTATAGCTTAAATGCTGCTTAAGCGTAAAAACCATGTCCAACCGCAAAACAAAAAATAAATTAAGAAAAATCAAGGGTACCTAGAGAGACTCAAGCAAAAGGAACAAGTTTGATTGATTAACTATATTTATATCTGACTCTTTTTGATAGTAGCTTATTAATTGAATGACTCGTCATATACATTTCTTGAAACATCTTTTGTTAGTTTAAAATATTAACTCAGACCCAGTGAAGCTGTATTCTTGAAATGTTCATTTAGACAAAGTTTAGCGCTTCCATGGATGTTTGCATTTCCTGCGTTCTGGACATTCTACTGTACGTTATATTGGTGATATTCTTTTTCAGTTTTTTTGTTGTACCTTATTGTTGACGTGGTTTCAAATGTTACCAAATCAGAAAAAAGACGTGTAGCTTCGTTAGTTACAAAAGGTGCATGTGACAATATTGCCTGTATTTACAAACTAGAATTTCTAATAATGTTATAGTAAAAATGATGATAACACGAACTTTCCAATATTCATATTGACTAGATCCAATGTTCAATTTGCCCGTATCTGCCTGTCCGGTTCTGACCGTTTAAAGACTTGTCAGGATCGTTAAAGCATCGCATAACCATGTGTAAAAAATGTTGTCTAAATTACTATAATGGAAGTCAATTTATCACCTGACTTAGTTTAGTTAAGAATAAAACTACCCGTTGCCTTAAAGTTAAAATCTAGGTTTTTTTATTTGTTATAGTTTAAAGTATTATGCAGCTTCGAATTCTAGACAGGGGTCAATAGATTTACCAATCGTCGTTATTTGGTTCACGTCATGCATTAAAATAGCTAAATTGAATTTTCAGCTTTCACCGTCCTTTATTGATGTGTCATGTGATAAAACGAATATCAGATTCGTTTTCACTTTATATATAATTTAATAAGACTCGTCCTGGAACCTTTATTAAGCTCGCCAGTGGCTTGCTTAATAAAGATTCCTGGACTTGTCTAATAAAATTTATATAAAGTGAAAACTCATCAGAAATCCTCTTTATATTCTTCGCAAATGGAAGTGTAAATTCATGGGTTAGGTTTCACATTTGAACACAAAGGAAATCTAACTTTATTACTTTTATCTTTTGCTCAACGAAGAAGTGTTAAATAAATATTTGTAACTCTCTCTGGTCGAAATTTAATGCTTGACAGATACAAAATTTAATTTATTTACATTTTCTTAATAGGTAGGATGGAATACAAACATTCAGTATTAACCCAATTAATGATGTCGGTACAAAACATTAGTAACCCTTTTCTTAAAGCAAGGAGCGGGCCTCCGTGGCCAAGTTGTTATAATCATTTACTTGCAAACTTTCATCACCTCACCGCTGTGGGTTCGAATCCCAGTCGGGGCACTTAAGATTTTTCAAGTGAAAAAACTTCCAGCTGGCTTGCGGTAGGTCGGTGGTTCTAATCCGGGTGAGCTCTGTGACTGAAATAGTGCACAGGGATCCCCAGGAGTTCTCCACCTGTAACTAGCTGGAGTCGAGATATGAGTGAAATAAATATGACTGTTAAAGAGACGTTAAATTCCTAATAAACAATAAACAAACTTATAGCAAGGACAGAAAATACGATCTAAAATTGACATGTTGAAATGTTTGTCTTTAAATAATTTTAATGACCCATCAGGGTTTTAGCCTTCCCTTTTTTCAGTTTATTTCTATATGAAAGTTCACATTTCTTACGTTTTTAATTGATATGTTTTGTTAAGATAACGTTAAAATAACTATGTTAAAATGTTGACATTATTCTCCACAATATATGTTTGCCGACAGCTATTAACGAAGGCAGTATTAACGTATTTTTTTAAATGATGTGTTCATTATACTCCACCGGTAGACAAGCCCCGATACAATTTAACTTAGAAATGGTGTCGTAGCCATCCCTTATCTTAGTTGACAACATATACAAGCTCCGACTGGGTTGCTCTCGTGAGGCAAAAGTATTTGTTTCAACAGGAAATGGAATTTTAAGTGTTTCGATAAGCCATAGACTCTTGTACGAATCGAGTTTAATAAAGGTATTTGCTTTTGTCTTTTTTGGAAAAAATGGAAACTATAGAGGGAACATTTTACAAGTCCTTAAGCGCGGTTTCATTAACCCGACGGTTCTTATTTTGTCTCTATAGTGTAGTTCTTTCTTATGCCTTATATAAAGACATGTGGGTGTATGCATCTCAATAAAATACTGTTAGTTCAACCAACAGAGACCTTTAGTGTGTTTCAGACACATAGATAACTGCAAATACTTTTTATAGACTTACCAGATGAGTTGGTTAGGATTTGATGCATTAGGTGCATATCAGACACTGTTAACTTAGCAATCTGAACTTTGTTGGAGGGTTTGTAATTCTATGGTATGCAAGGTTACTATGAAACATTGTTATTTCTGTCTGTTATTTCTTGTTACAGAGACATCTGTGTGATATATTATTTAGTCTGTAATTCTCAACAGTGATATCAATTGTGGTCACGTGCTAGTCTGCTACAGTAATATTGCCAGTTATACAGACACAGCAAAACCGTCAGAATTGATCTATATGATTAAACAAATATCTGTCTTATTTGGTACTTGGTGAACTTAAACGAAAAAAGTGTACATTAATATGTCTCTCAATGCATTTAAAATATTTTGAAAACGAGATCTTAGGACTTATTGGTGGCTGTGATATATTTCCTGAGTCAGCTTTCTTCAGGACAGGATGAGAAAATATGTATTTAATGAAAATCGGCATAAGAAGGATCCTCATTTGATTGGTGTTTCTTAAGATGACGGATCAAAACAGATGACAAACAACAATTGAGTGAGTGTTCAACATGACTCGAATAGTTATTTTACTCTCTTTGATATCTTTTAGATAGTCATAAGTACCTTTAACGTAAGTCTTATAGCTAAACAGTCACAGATACGATGTCATGAAATAAATTTATTCAACTCATAAACTATTTCATCACCTTTTTCTGATGCGTCATTTTGGCGCTTTTGAGACTCAGCGTTTTGAATGCAGAAAGTTCTAAATTAAAAAGGCATTTATTCCAAAATAATTCGTATAAGTGGCACAAATCTATGAAGCATACGTTTATGCAAAACTTTCAAAGCTGTTTGACTCCTTCTCTGAAACTCTGAATGAAACAAATACCATTGAAATACACAATTGTCTCATTATTTCCAAATGCGGGTGCGTGTATGCAACATAGGCTAACGGCAAGGCTAACAATATTATCGTAGACAATTAATTGTCGCCGGAATTGAGGAATAATGATTGCGCCAGAGCAACACATTTGAAGTTCTCCTATATGCGTAGGTTTCGAAAAAACTAACCCGACGTCAGATTTACATGTATTCATCGACAGTATTTGTTTTTCAAAACAAGGTGTCCTGCAAAGGCGCATACAATTAGCGAAAAAGCGGCGAAATAAAAACTTAATTGAAAAAATAATCAGAGAATCGGAGGTGTCGTCTGTTGTAAGCACAAACCATTTCACGGGGAAGGGAAGACTTATCAAATTAAAATTGTTGTGGAAAACACAGATCTGAATGAAGTCACTGTATACTTTCAAAAGTTATTGAGCGGAAACCAGTAAGTTGTGAACAACTAAGTAAAACAAGGCACATAACTCAAACATAATTTAGTAAACCTTGACATATATTTTAGGATATTATGCTCTTATGCGAAATAAGAATGGAGTCAACACAAAAGTGACGTAAAGGGGCCAACAACTCATCGAGCTAAACAAATTCTAACAACCTGTTGAATGATAATGTATCATTTAGGGGACAAAAGAAACGATGACATTTTAGATATAAATGTAAGTGATGAAGTGATAACTGCACTTATACGACCATTTCGAAGTTCGTGTGCTTTAGGAGAGAAAAGAATATGCATGGGTATGTATACAGTTTAAGTTTACAGTTATCAGAAAATTTCCGTTAACCAAAATGTTATGCAACAACATTATTGACACTTGCCTCTTTCCAGAGAAATGGAGTGAACGTATAACACTCATCGTTTTCCTAACAAATATTCATTCCTAAGATTTATTTACGCCAAATAAAACAAAACAGTCATTTGCTATAACATACTATTTTGTTTGTTTGTTTATTTCGGAATTTAACGGCGCTTTAACAGTATTTCAGTTATATCGCGACGTCCAGCTCCGTGGGACATCGGTGCACTATTTCAGGCACAGAGTGCACCCGGGCAAAACAACCGACCTACCGCAAGCCAGCTTGAAGGCGTTCACACTCCGAAATGCCCAGACCGGGTTAATATATATATATATAGATATATATGTGTATATATATATATATATATATATATAGATATATATATACTATAAAGGAATGTTTAGTTTAATTTAATTTTATAGAAGCCGTACACTGAGAAAACTAAATGTCCAAGTGACTTAATTTATTTCACTTTTATGAAACGGTTCGTTCACAAATTATAACTGTTTTTAATTAAAATGAATTTTGTTTAGAACACTATATTCATCAGCACGACCGCATTCTCTAAGTAACTAGGTTAAGTTCGGACAAGTATATCTAGAATTTATGTTTTGTGGCAGTGGTATCAACATATTTATCTAACCTGCATTTGTAGGATCAGGAAGCTCTTCTAAAGGTCTTCTATGTTCTCCAGATAAAATGTCCATCGTTTGTCGAGCGTAATTAGGTAAAACATTCAAGCGCCAAACATTCTGTGTCAGGATTACTATTACAACATTAAACTGAACAAAGAAGTTAAAACTTTATGTGCATTCCAATTAGTGAACTATGTACACGTATAATAAAGAATAATGACTATTGTCTAAAGGTTTGCATGAAATAAGTTCCCGTTGAAAAAAAATCTGCAAGCTGGCATTTTAATAGATTGAAAATTCCGTCTTGGTGACTTTCTTCAAGTAGTTTGATTTTTTGTTGTTTTCTTCTTGAGTTACTTTTAATGATTGAAATGATCGTAATGAGCTCAGTGGAAGAACTGGTAATAGATAATTTGTTATATAAATATATAAATAATCACAACATGGATTATAAAAGGCATTTTTATTACAATATGAAATACCGAACATAATAAAGTGAAGTAACAAAAACTGAACTGCTTTGCATTCGGTACAAATCAGCACTGAGATAAAAACGATTCAGTTGTTACCCAATTGTTTCAGAAATATTATGAACAATCCTGTAAAGCACAGCAGCACATATCGGAAAGAAAACCAAATTGGCTTTCACGTCTTAGGTTATTACGAATGTTTACTATTAGCTACGTCATACATCATACGTGACACTGCTGTGACAAACTATGATAAATAACGTTAAATAAAAACACGTGATGTCTGTCGATGTTGGTTTGACACTATTCCCTGATGCTTTAATGATTCAAGTTAATTATCATGTAATTGTCTCGATATTTTTATCAGAAACTATTGTTTGTTTTCATAAAAATAATTTGATTTTACTATAGATATAAAACATCCAAATTTCATTTCTTAAACGCTAATGAAATAAAACTTTAATTGCAAAATAGCAGTACACTTGCGTTTCAAAAAAGTATTTTTCTTCTTTTAATATGAAAAATGCTTAGTAGATGGATTTTTCTAAAACAGTATTTTAATAGAGGTCCGCACGGAGTATAACTTTTGTTTAATTTCGGTATATATTCGGTTTATTATATTACACCCCACTAACTGACGACTGAAAGTAATTTTGACGAACTGCTATTCTTATATTTATGATGATTATCTTACCTTAGGGGTTTCCAGTAAACGGCTCGCTGCCGTATTTTATTACGCATTTATCTTCGATAAAAAAGTTGTGTTGATGTTAAATTCTTAATTCAAAATATAGCAACACAATGGTCGTATTCGACCGGCGTTTTTTATCAAAGAAAAAGGGACAGAGTTAGTGCGCGTCAAAACGTTTATTATAAAACACGAACAATTTGGATATTGATGTCCTTTTAAAATTCGTCTCCATTGTAAAGGTCGTGGTACGCTTCGTTCGACTATACAGCAAAAGGCTATATTTGCGAGGAAAATAGAAATTAAAATGGCAGCAATATTCATGACCTTAAGTTATAGGAATGACATTTATTACATTCGGTTTTATACAAAAAATTATGATTTCACTGTTAGAGCAACTCACTCCTTTCTTGCTGCTCTTTTTATATGTTAGCCGCCATGCTTCTTTTATAACATGATTCAGTTAACGCTGTTTTTTGGTGTTCGACAACGCATCAACAGGAAAAGCTGAATTCCTGTTAAATTGAAAATCTCACAACGAATCTAACAGTCGCAACATAAACTGCCAGTCAAATACGGCCAATGTTTTGCCAGCCATTTTGATCTTGCATAAAACTTCGAATGTAGGTTAAATATTTCTATGTAGTAGAGTTATCGTTTAAATTTCTATTTGAACAAAACAAAACAAGTGTTAAAGAGAAAGGATATTAAATAATAATTGTTATGTAGCTTGTAAACATAAACTGTCTTTATTTAGCACTCAAAAAAGGAACAATATTGACAGGTGCAAATATGTATTTTTTCTTAAGTTCAATTCAGTGCAGTTGAATCGTTAAACAATATACTGAGAGTATTTTTATCAATGGTTCTAAAACTTTTTATTCGTAGAAAACCCTTTACTTTCAGTAGATAGAAATTTAAATGGACAGTGATAAAATACAAAAAACAAAACCAGACAAAAGTTTGATCATAAAGCCATTTTGGTAGTCTTCTGAATTTATCACATAACGTTGCTTATATCCTGTGTAATATAGTCATCACGGATTTTCTTATACAACAACACGTTACAAAATAAGAATCGATTTACCTGACCTATATATATTCATCCGCAGCATAGTTAACAGAATAATAGTAACTGTTGCCTTGAAGCTAAAAATAAGAATTTCCATTCGTTTAAGTTTTAAGTTTTATGCAGCTTCGAATTCTAGACAGGGGTTTGATACACCTATTCCACCATAATGTGGATCTACTTGTTTGGCTCATTATTATAAAAATATTTACCA
>JAULCC010377098.1:0-11504 GCA_032358795.1 Nuttallia obscurata | reverse complement strand
TAAGATATTATTTTTGTACGCCCTTCCATTTTAATTCTATCTCATGTATCTCAATAATTTTCGAACAGCCCTCGTATAAAGTAGCAAAATTATTAACTTAATTTGCAATTTCTCCCTTGCTCTGTAGAATATGTACCCACCAGACACTACTCCGACGGCATGTAAAAAATAACGGTGTGAACACGGCATTTGTGAAGGTACAAGACATAATAGATCAAGATCATGCTTAAACCTAAGCCTGCTGAAGAAATGTCGTCTGCTTAAACTGTCGTCTGCCTAGATTTTCAAATTTTTCAAAATCGCCCAAGTTTTGGAGAAACACTTGGCCGAGTGTCAAACAGCTTGGATCCTGATTAGACGTCGAATTACTCGGCGTTTAATCTGGATCCAAGCTGTTTGCAAATTCTATCACTATCGTCAATAGCAGGCTAAAGTTAAAGTAGATGGATTTCAAAGTGCTCCGTAACACCTTTACAGCATTATCTAAATCAAATGAAAAACAAGTATTGTATTTATCTTAAAAATCTAAAATTCATTCTACAATGTCATAATAAACTGTTTTTCAGTACTGCAGAGTCTTAAGTCAATTAAGAAAAACAATGGAAGTTTTATGGGAACAATCCGGGAACATTACGACTGACCCTCGTATACGTCTAGTGGAAACAAATAAACCTAGTTCAACTATCTACGTTACACTATTATGAGTCGTATACGAGTATCAGTCTATTGTACTCATATTATATATCACTGTCTGTTTCAATGGCTTCTTCTTTCATTTTACGTAGAAGGTAATATCAACTGCCATCCGTTTTAAAACTTTTTAAACCCTACATATTAGATTTAGATTGAAAAATATACGCAAAACTTTATAAGAGATAAAAAATGACACAAACTGTAAGCGTCAAGAAGTATGAAACGTTTTTTAAGTGTTTTTTTTTAAATCCACTGTGCTTGTGATCTGTATACAGGCCTGCAGTAAAGGGTTTTTTATCATCCCTTAACATAATAAGCTATTGAAACTTTTTATTTGCCACATAACAATGATGTTTCATACCGGTTTTTGTACCAAATACTGCCTTGTTGACATGGAATAAATCATTATAAAAAATCCCCCTAATGTAGTAGTATAAGTGATATAGCCTGGCTTATCTATCTATTAAATCAGATACACATCTTAAGACCTGTGGGTCTGTACATCTCCGTTTTTTCTTCTCACAATACAATAACTCTTTTCATTCTCTGCGTGATTACATACTTACCTAAGATCAACTCAACACAATCAAACTTATGGCAAATACAAACGCATTAGCTATATATATTTTCTTACGCATACTTGCTCTTATATCTTTCTTATTTACTTTGCATCCCTGATGTGTTTTCTCTCCTTCCATTTGGTTTTCTCTGTATTTTGTAACATATGCTACAAACACAGCATATTTTTCTTTTTATCCGATTCTTCTCCTTTATTCCCTGTTTTTTTTGTTCATCTGTCTATCTGTCTTCTGCATATAGACATTAACTTTGTTTATGCTTGTTCCTTCTAATTGTCTTATTTTAACTGAGGTACAACAATTTATGTATACATTTGATGCATACTCATATCATCAGATATATAATTTTTGTTATATTTTATGAGGTTCATCATCTTATATTTGCATGTGGGTATATCATATATATAAATATATAGAGTATAAGTTTTATTTCATGATACATTATATTTTATTTACTTGTTGAAGGTTATTTTATAAAAGTCTCTAGTGTATAAGTTTTTTACATAAGATACATTATGTCATATTTAAATGTGGAATGTTATCCTGTATGTGATATATAAATGAGGGAAAAGTCAACAAAACGGAGCCAACCATTTAAATCTAAATACCCGAGCGCTTTCGACTGTTAGCTTTCATCAGGGGAAACACATATATTTTGAAAGAACAAATAACAATTATCATTATTTTAAAAACAAACAAACAACTGTTTGTTACAGTTAAAAATTCATTAAATAAGCGGTGGTGTACCACTTCTTTAATATGAAAATGCGACTTTAGCCGCCCATTACCAAACATGTATGAAAAAAATATGAAAAATGACTTATTTATGTTTCTAACGGATATGAATAAACTTTGTCGGATATGTATACAGGAATTGAAAGAGAAATATATATATATCATTATAGTCATATGTGGCATGTTATGTAATGATTCATTGTGACACACAATTTTAGATTTCATTGTGATATACGAGTTAACATTGATATTATGTTCGCTTTTCGAATTGCACTGTGATACACAAGTCTACATATTTAGGATGTATGTTTTAAAGATACCATTGTGATATACGCATTTGTTGATAGATATATATCGAACACTATTTATGTTTCATAGTGATACATGAATTTACTTTCATATACGTGTGCGCTTTTAAATTTCATTATGAGATACATGTACATGTACACAAGTTTATATTTACATTGTATATTATGTTGAACGCTATTGAACTTTATTGTGAAATACACACGGTTATGTTCATTTGTTTGAACGCTATTTACATTTTTTGTGATGTACTATTTATGACATTATTGGTAATGTGTCTTACAGTATTTAGAACTACATGTACCGTCTGTTACGAAATATTAGAAGCAATGAAGTGTTCATAAAAAGTTCTGTTGTCAACAAAGGAAAATGGAAACCTGTAACTATATCGATGCCGACAACATCTCAAGTTTTGAGATTGATCAAATCCATTTCCTGATTTGAAAGCTTTTGATTTATCTTAGTTCTACATTTCACTTCAAAGATGTTATTCAAGAGACAAAATCTTGATTAACACAAACCTCGTTTCCGGTAACAAGTTTAAAATTTGTTTTTTTACGAAAACACATAGATCTGTACAATATCATCAATTAGTCATAGGGAAGTACATTACCTGTTTCGATTCAAGTATCTTTTGGATTGCTTTTCATATTCATATTAAAAGAGGTTTAGATTTTCGTTTTATAAATGGAACCTTATTGCATATATCATACCCGTAAATGACTTTCGAATGAGGACACCAAATAATCTTAATTCAACAATCCAGATTAGCAGATTAGTGTCGTTTGTATGTCCTTATTTTAGTATTTATAGTTCGCTGAATACATTAAACACGTTTTAAATTTGTTTCAAATGTTTGAAATTGGATTTTAATTGCTTTGGACGCTCAAACCAAATGAATATAGATGTTTACCAAGAGAAAAGTTGTTACTGCGGCAATATGATGGGTTTTTTCTCAGTTAATTGCAGCGATGCTGCGTATTTCTAATTGGACACCCCTGACCTTAGAAATGTTAACTCTTTTGCCGACATTGGCGACTTTGAGATTTTTCAAACAGTTTGAATCCAGATGAAACGTCGAGTAACTCGGCGTCGCATCAGGATCCAAACTGTTTGACACCATGATTCTGAATTTAAACAATCATTTAAATAATATCCACTTTGAACATTGAGACAGACTCCAATTTATGCAGATGGAAATCATACGGCGACAAAGGGGGTGGGTTTAACGGACATCGTTGATCCAATAGAATATTGCGTTTATGTCTATTTAATGTACTAATTAGTAAGTGAGCGAGTGTTTTGGGTTTTACAGCACATCAGACTATAACTGTAAATATAACTCTATATAAAATATATGAAACTTAAGATCATGCAGAATGAATGTGTGTGAAATGAAGATTATGGCACACCTGTACACAAAGATTATACAGCGCCGAAAACAAGTAAATGATATTTAAAAAAATACATATGAATAAATTAAATAGAAACTATGATTAATTTACAATTTATTTCATGTAAATAATTTGACATTAGGTTTATGTTACTCTCCTCAACATAAAAAAAATTGCGATGATGATTGTAAAGTTGTAATCCTTTGTTGAGTTTTACTATCTGCATGTCTTTGTGTAACCTTGTATTATATACCGCGGCATCACTTAGATCTTAAAATTAATTTGTCAATGTCGGGATTAAAAGCTACCCTGCACATTTTATTTATGTTTATAACTTACTTATAATGATTGTACATAGATTTGTATAGGGGCTGACAGGTTAATAAGGCCCCCAGGTTATAACACTTTAAGTGAACTATGTGTCCAAAACTCAGAAATTTTCACAACACATAACTCTTCAAAGATTTTTTTCTGTCTAATTAGTATGTGCCTTAACAATGTTACTGTTTAAATATATCGGTACATTATAGCTAAAATCAGTGTAAGTATTTCCTATAAAAACAAGAGACTGGGATCGAAACTGAGGTTTGAGCACAGAGTTTATTTTAACCTTTAGCCTGCTAATGGCGGCCGTGATAGAATTTCTAAACAGCTTGGATCCAGATTAGACGCTGAGTAACTCGGCGTCTCACCAGGATCTAAGCTGTTTGACACTTGGTCAATTGTTTCTACAAACATTGGGCGATTCTGGTGAATTTTAAGATCCAGTCAGACAACACTTTAGGCAGACGACATTTTATTCAGCAGGCTAAGGGTTATATTATATAACACCGGGGTCTGTTAACGTCGATTTAAAATACATGCTACTATGTGAATCTTAGGCTGAATACGTGTATATATGAAAATGACACTATAATAAAGAATGAACTACATGCGTTGTCTGTTGTCCAACCTCATTGCTTGTGATGAAGGTATTGCTGGAAGTTCGTAATGAAATATGGCGTAATACAAAAGTACAACAAGAAAGCCAGAGCTATCACGGTTTCGTTTAGGTTAGAGATCTTGTTTTCCAGAGCGACTCACCTATTTTTGACGAGAGTTGTAAATCAATGGCGGCGAGGTAGATATATTTCAGCCATCTATTTGAATCATCTAAAACAGATGTAAAGTTTAAATTTAACTCCAATTAGCGTCAGTTATTTACTGCCAATCCATACGTTATGTATTTACAAATCTAGCATAGGATCTACGTTAATATGTACAGTAGTCTTCAGCCTTCATAAAATGCTGTAGATGTTGCCAACTTACCTGATAGTGTCCGTACGACTTAAACTTCAAAAGAAGTAAAAAGATGGCAGTCCTCCTCTAATAGAACCTAAATTCCATTTATTTATTTATTTATTTAGATATCCGATAGAACAAAACAAAATTGTAGAAAGTTTTAGAGTTTAAAGGCGACAATCTAACTTATGTTATTGTCAGTGTGAACATCAAGTATTTACAAGATTATTTGAAAATTGTTTTACAGAGCATTTAGAGGCATAAAAATGGGTTTAAAATCAACTCGTTCGGTCGCTTGTCCGAATATTTTATTTACTCCATTGTCTTGTCTTTGCCTATGGGTTTTCGCAGATACACATTAAATCGGCGACTCTGTTGTAAACTGGAAATTTCGTTAATTTTATTTCATATACATGTAAATTTTATTTTGCTATATATTTTAGTATTATCTTTTCTTTTCCGAGAACATTCCACATATATCCAGATGGTTCAACTTACATAAACCGAACTCCTTTGCGTATCAACGCTCTACTATTTAGCATCTCCGCAAGCAGCTGACAATTTTTACTCTTAAGGCAAGCGATGGAAAGAGACTATACCCGTCAAATTATTGAAAATCACTCATTACGAAATGTGTGGCCCGGTTGGGATTCAAACATGGGACCCCTGGACTGAAATGCAGACGATGTTACCATGGCAACCTTTTAAAAACTAGAAATAGACTTCAAAACTCGTTAAATTTATCAATGAATTAATCGCATAATCCGCTGAAGTTGTCGTATTTTTGTGAGCTGAAAGGCACGCCGCACGCCGTGTATCGACCTCTATCTAACTGCGGATAAGTACCTTTTATTCTCGTTTTACAATTATTTGAAGTTTCATATCCCCTGTAGCGAAAAGATCGGTGTCGAATTTAAGTGTATTAAAACAGGCAGACAAGATAACGGCTCATTCTAACGCAAATTTCACTGACAAGATAGGAAAACTTATCATGCATACAGTTTTCTCTTGTAGGAGACATGAGTCCCGATAAACTATTATGGACTCTTTGATGATAAGCTTACGTACCTCATTAGAGGAAAACAAGATGCTTTAATGAATTAAACTGAAAGGATTTTCATTGAAATCTATCAAGAGAATTTTATCAGAAGGAGCAACCTTTGGTAATTTAATTACGTTAAATTAAAAATGTCAAGAGAGATGAAGAAAAGCAAAGCCCGGCATTTGGCTCAGTAAAGGTACAGTTTACATGATGTGTACTTTTACCTGAAAATTTCTCAGTTAATGAGCGGAAGTTGCGATTAATTACTGATTATCTAAAAAGTTCATCCGAAACAGAATTTGTGGAGAATCAATTAACAAAACACTTCGTAACAGAGACATATATACAGATAGAAAGAAAGACATAGGGAGAAAGATGTTTAGACAGCGAGAGACAAGTCGAAGGAAACAATGACAAACAGACTGTCAAGCGGACAAATAACTGAATTCGAGAAAAAGTCATAACAGACATACATAATGGTGAAGAGAAGATATACTGAGAGATTAATGTAACTGTTGTAAACATCTAAGATAAGGACCGCCAATAAGAGAAAGAAAGAGAGATAGAAGACGATCAAGTGTCATTGAAAGATATAATATAGTGTGTTAAAGAACTGACTCAAAGACGAGAAAACGCATCAACAGAGAGAGGTCCGATCGACCAACTGATAGTCATAACGTATTACAGAGAGCGGCCAGATAGACCAAACGATAGACATAACGTATTACATAGAGAGGCCAGATGGACCAACGATAGACATAATTTATAACAGAGAGAGGCCAGATCGACCAAACGATAGTCATAACGTATTACAGAGAGAGGCAAAATCGACCAAACGATAGTCATAACGTATTACAGAGAGAGGCAAGATCGACCAAACGATAGACATAAAGTATAACAGAGAGAGGCAAAATGGACCAAACGATAGACTTAATTTATAACAGAGAGAGGCCAGTTCGACCAAACGATATTCATAACGTATAAACAGAGAGATGCAAGATCGACCAAACGATAGGCATTACGTATAACAAAAAGAGGCCAAATCGACCGAACGATAAACAAAACATATAACAGAGAGAGGCCAGATCGACCAAACGTAGACATTATTTATAACAGAGAGTGGCCACATCGACCAAACGAAAAACAATAATTATAACAGTGAGATGTCAGATCGACCAATCGATAGACAAAACGTATAACAGAGAGCAGCCAGATCGATCAAACGATAGATATAACGTATAACAGAAAGAGACGAGATCAACCAAATGATAGTCATAACGTATAATAGGGAGAGGCCAGATCGAACAAACGATAGATATAACTTATTTAAGAGAGATGCCAGATCGACCAAACGATAGATATAACGTATAACAGAGAGAGGCCAGATCGACTTAACGATAGTTATATCGTAAAATAGGGAGCGGCCAGATCGACCAAATGATAGACATAACGTATAAACAGAGAGTGGCCGGATCGACCAAATGATAGACATACCGTTTTAAACAGAGAGAGGTCAGATCTACTGAAGGATAGGCATAACGCATAACAGAGAGTGGCCAGATCGACAAAAAGATAGACATAACGTATAACAGAGAGAGGCCAGATCGACCAAACGATAGACATAACGTATAACAGGGAGTGGCCACATCGACCAAACGAAAAACAATAATTATAACATAGAGATGTTAGATCGACCAATCGATGGACATAATGTATTACAGAGAGCGGCCAGATCGATCAAACGATAGATATAACGTATAACAGAAAGAGACGAGATCGACCAAATGATAGTCATAACGTATAACAGAGAGAGGCCAGATCGACTTAACGATAGTCATATCGTACAACAGAGAGCGGCCAGATCGACCAAATGATATACATAACGCATTAACAGAGAGAGGCCAGATCGACCAAACGATAAACATACCGTATAAACAGAGAGAGGTCAGATCGACCGAACGATAGGCATAACGCATAACACAGAGTGGCCAGATCGACCAAACGATAGATATAACTTATATCAGAGCGAGGCAAGATAGACCAAACGATCGATATAACTTATAACAAGAAGGTGCCAGATCGACCAAATGATAGACATAACGTATAACAGAGAAAGGCCAGATCGACCAAACGATAGACATAACGTATAACAGAGAAAGGCCAGATCGACCAAACGATAGACATAACCTATAACAGAGAAAGGCCAGATCGACCAAACGATAGACATAACGTATAATAGAGAGAGGCCAGATCGAACAAACGATAGATACTACATATTACAGAGAGATGCCAGATCGACCAAACGATAGACAAAACGTATAACAGAGAGAGGCCAGATCGAACGAACGATAGATATAACTTATAACAGAGAGAGGCCAGATCAAACAAATGACAGACACAACGTTTAATAGAGAGCGGCCAGATCGACCAAATGATAAATTTAACGTATAAACAGAGAGAGGCCCGACCGACCAAATGATAGTCATAACGTATAACAGAGAGCGGCCCGATCGACGAAACGATAAACATGTAGGGTCATTAAGGGGAATGAGTAAGACATATAAATGTACAAAGATTTAAAAAAAAATTATTCTATACATCATGATATGATCTAGGTAAATTGACGGTGAAGTGTATAGATGACATCTACTGGCAGTTACTTGCGGAGAAGTTTGCTGTAACTGATCATAAATCTAGGAGTGCAGTTACAAGGACTAGCTGTAACATATAAATACCGAATCATGAAAGAGAGGAACAAACAAAAAAACACACTCGAACAACAATAAAAGTTTCCCCTTAACCACTTAGCTCAGCCTCTATATCAGTATTGTTTTGTTATTTTTATCTCTAAGAACCTACACAAAGGATATGATCGTACAGTCATAATATTATGACACGAATTTAAGTGGTATACATGACGTCTTAATGATGAATTCACTAATACTATAAGTCAATGAGAGAGAGAGAGAGTGGAAGGAAGAGATAAAAAGAGACAGACAGAGAAAGAGAGAGAGAAAGAAAGAGAGAGATAGATTGAGAGAGAGAATGAGAGAGAGAGGGAGAGAGAAAGACATACAGAGACAGACAGATACAGAGAGAGAAAGAGAGAGACAGCCAGAGAGAGAGAGAGAGAGACAAAGAGAGACAAAGAGAGAAAAAATGGGTGTCACTTGACTTTGTAGAACTTGTGACCCAACATTTTGTTTATTTAACTGTAAAAATAACATGCACGTATGATTTATATTAGGTTGAGACTATGTTTAAGTTATATTTATAAAAGGACTGCTTTCTCGTCAAAATTTTGTCCCTTGATCTTATTACAAACACATAAGATGAAATATATAACTTATAACTATAAGTTAAATTAAAATATTTGTCATATTCTTGTTCATTTCTTTAACGTTGTTCTGTGTTGGGAATGTACAACCTTGAGTTTGAAGTGATTCCATAGTGATGAAGGCACTAAAATACCCCGTTAACCTTAAGCCTGCTAAGGGCGACGTGAAAGAATTTGCAAACAGCTTGGATCCAGATAAGACGCCGAGTAACTCGGCGTCTGATCAGGGTCCAAGCTGTTTGACACTCGGCCAATTGTTTCTCCAAATATTGCGCGATTTCAGTTTAAGCAGACGACATTTTTTCAGCAGGCTAAAGGTTTAAGGAATATTTATAACTGAACAGGAAAATTTATTAATTTACCGGTCGCTAACCTTGGTCTGTATGACCCTCGGCATGTGTATATGTGTATACTTACAAACATGCACAGTGATATCTGTATACATGTGGATACACTGACGGGGAAGATATTGCTGGTCACGTTTGGGATGAATAAAACCGCTTACGCATTTTTGTAATTTAAAGCACAGGTAATCTGCATAAATAAGTATTTAGATATCGTTCAAGCACACTCTCAGCAGCGTTTTATGTTCTGTAGAACATAACTTCCGATTTTATCAAACTAGGTTTATGATGCAGAATATTCGGTCAAATAACTTAAGTGTCCAATGGTAGCCTTAGGACATACCTGGCTATTCCTGACCTAGGGAAAATACGTTACGATATTTATTGCATGGATTTATGTTTACTCGTAATAAGTGGACAAAAATGAAAAACTGAAGTATATGTTTTGTAATTAGCAAGACCTAACGGCTGAAGTTAACAGCTACTATCTAACAGGTATGTTTGTTTTTTCTGTCCTATCCTAGTGCGCGTGTGTTCTGTTTCAGTAATTAATGTATCCATAATTTCAATGCTTATCTTAAAAGAAAGACAAAGATCTATTAGCCTCCTTTCAGAGTACTATAGATTATTATCACACTTAAAACCTGGCTGATCAATGGTTGTATTTATTATTGTTCCCTGAATATATGTAGAGTATATCCGAACAGTCTAATTCCTACATCTTTTAGCAAATAAGAATGGTAGCTTTGATTTACTCCTTATTAAACAAACGGCACCGCCATAATTTGAAATAGACAATTTCTCGTCCATCAGCGTCATTTATTCCACAGCAAGTGGTAGATGTACACAAACAGGAAAAAACTTTCAGTTTTCATCTTGTATACTAACGTCAGGGTTAAGGAGGGTGTGTTTGAGCGCTAAAAATGTCACGTAGCGTCAACACAATCGGATTAGGTGGAGAATGATGGTGGTCGGAATTACCCAAAAGTCAACACAAACACGGCGAAAAAGTTGATTAAGAATTAGGCCCGGTAACAAGAACATTCTACTTAATCTAAAAAATGTATTGTCTGTAAACGTGTTATCTTCGTTCAGAAGTACCCTCAGAACTACACGTAACGAGCGTTGATCGGTGGGTGTACGGAAATACCCGACCCCGCTCTATACGAAGGTTTGTTGTTATACAATTGAATTAAGTTGAGATTCATTTGTTTTTTGACGTGTGGAGGAATTTGTAATATTATGTACAAAATCAATTATCTGCATATTAAGATGATACCGAGATAGAATTTGGATCAAGATCAGATGCAGAGTAACTCGGCGTCAAATCTGGATACAAGCTGTTTGACACCCGGCCAATTGTTTTTTCCAAATATATGGCAAATCTTATAAATTTTAAAACTAAGGCAGACGACAGTTAAAGCAGACGACATTAGTTTAGCAGGGAAAGTTAAGGTACACGGTTGATATGTAACTTCCGCCCAAATAGAATAAAAAGAATTTAAAAGGTTTAATAAATTATTGGTATTCGGCTATATTCGGTAAAGTGACGAAATACCAAAACACAAAATGACTTTTCTGTCTGATTTCAAGACATAATAGCTTACTTTATAGATGAACAGTATAACTGTGTCTGCTTCTTAATTGATAACGCGAATGAAATACATTTCGGTAACTTCGTTCGAAAAAATAAAGCAGTGACATTTGTGCAACCGCTCCACTAAAGAAACATGTCCGCATCTTGAAATGAAAATACTGCCCTTAGCAATCACATGTCCTCTCACTCACTTACAC
>JAULCC010376876.1:0-11505 GCA_032358795.1 Nuttallia obscurata | reverse complement strand
TCTACCCGGGTGCACTCTGTGCCTGAAATAGTGTACCGAGGTCCCCCAGGGTCTTCCTCCACCTGTAATGAGCTGGATGTTGTGATGTGACTGAAACACTGTCAAAGCGACATTAAATTCCGAATAAAACAAAACAAACAAACATGATCTTGTTTGCTTGATTGTATGTATGTATGTTTGTTTATTAGGAATTAACCGCCGCTTTAACAGAAGTTCAGTCATATGAAAACACCCAGCTCAAGATCTTGAATACTTTTGTGAATAAGTTAAAGTGTTATCATCTACCGGAAACAATCAGTTAAGGTATGATACCCCTTTGAATGCTTGAAACATTGAAATAGCATGTGACTAATAAACAGTGTAAACCAAGATCAAATAGTTTTCATAAAACACCATTTGACCTGGGACTCTACACTGTTGGTCACTAAAAATTTCATATGAAATTTCCCAAAGAGTATCGAATCAACTGATCCACTTAAACTTTAGGAAGAGTCAACAATAAAAATTCAGGGATAAGAGTGTCTGTGCAATTGGTAAACTGATGCATCTTATCTCATCTGGAGCTCTCTATTTACAAGTGACAGGTCGCCCAGTCTAATCCTTTATTTAAACCCCTAAATCAAGCATCAACAATCCACCTCCAAACATCCAGAGGATACCCAGACTATTCAAATTACCCAATATGATAAGCTTCTCAATGACCTATGTTTGACCCCGCCCCCCTACAAATCCTACCCAACCTGAGATAAAAACTTGAAAAATCACCTGCTTTTCACCAATTTGCAAGGTATTTCAGTTGGGGCCTTACTGTTGCATTATAATGAACTATTCAGATAAAATATACTGTAAATCTGTTGTATTTAACCTTTAGTCTGCTAAGGGCGACCGTGATAGAATTTGCAAACAGCTTGGATCTGCCGAGTTACTCGGCGTCTAATCAGGATCCAAACTGTTTGACACTCGGTCAATTGTTCCTCAAAATATTGAGCGATTCTGATTTATTTTAAAATCAAGGCAGACAACAGTTAAAGCAGATGACATTTTTTTCAGCAGGCTAAAGGTTAAGCGTCCTTTAAGGATATCCAGCTTTTGTATTCATTGAGTAGCAGTGGATCCCGCATCAAAAACAGGATTTCAGGAATGGAAAGACTGCTAAACACAGCTCCCTCGCTCCCTCCCCTCTAACCACTTGTTACCTACACGTTTACTGTGCAACATAAGGTAGTGCCTTTTACAGCATGACACAGAATGGCAATAAGCAGTGCTTGCAAGTTATTAGCAAACACCTCCATCAATGGCTGCATATCCTACAAGCAGTGAATACCACAATGCCTATAGCATTTAGATCACTCAGTGACAGTCTTCATTTTCTGTGAGTATTTACCCCCACCATCTCCACAAGTAACTTACACAAGTAATTTACACCTATCCTACTTGAAAAAGTGTGTGAAAGACAAATGAAAAACTGTGTCCTGAAGCTTCTGATGCTGTTTAACAAAACATTGTAAAGTAAGAGAAAATTGTTTTAGTGAAAACATAAATTAAACAATTTTCACAATGTGATATAAAGCTATTGTTCTTTCATTACTTTAACTTCACTTTTTGCCATCTGGGGTTAATGTACATCCCAGAGTGAGGGAAGCCAATACAGAGAACACTTCTGTAGAACTGAATCCTTTATGCACCTAGTGTATAGCACTGATACATGGCACCTAGTGTATAGCACTAGTACATAGCACCTAGTGTATAGCACTAGTACATGGCACCTAGTGTATAGCACTGATACATGGCACCTAGTGTATAGCACTAGTACATGGCACCTAGTGTATAGCACTGATACATGGCACCTAGTGTATAGCACTAGTACATGGCACCTAGTGTATAGCACTAGTACATGGCACCTAGTGTATAGCACTAGTGCATGGCACCTAGTGTATAGCACTAGTACATGGCACCTAGTGTATAGCACTAGTAAATGACACCTAGTGTATAGCACTACTACATGGCACCTAGTGTATAGCACTAGTACATGGGAGACTGAACCTTGGTCGGTCACTTTATCCTGACACCAACAAACCAGTTGTAATAAACTCAAAGTCCTGAGTGCCAAGAGGGAAAACCATTACTACCAATTTTAAGTTCTTGGTTTGATTCAGCCAAGGATTAATCACAATAATAGGAAGCTAGTCAAATACTCTTTTGAGTAGAAACAAACATTCATGAATACCTAATATGTGTCATAGCAGAAGCCGTGAATGGCAACAACGACTTTTTTTATCATACAATGGCGTACATAAAGACAGGTCCCAGGATCGAATCTGGGACACCTGGGTTGGTGGGTAACTGCTGTAATCACAAGAAATAAGGACCTGGCTACTAAAGTCTTTATGAACACTGTTCATTTCTAAGTGAATTCTCCTGTAAAAGAATCTGATTTCTGTTGTTCTTTAATTACAGCCTTATTTGGGAATGGCACCTCATTTTGTCTGTCTGTCTGCTCTCTCAAAAGAAATAAAAATAGACATGGAACATTATTTCAGACAAATTACAGAATAATCAGTACTATAATGATTGTTGTCTGGGACCACTTATTTTGGATTATACTGAGGATGTTTCACCAGGGCTCAGACAACCAATAAATGAACATAATTATAAGAATTTGATGTTGGATTTCTACAAGGCCCTCTAACAGAGCCATATGTCTCAGTCAGGTTCAGGATCAAATGAAACAATATTTAAGTATTTGTCCAGCTATTTCTGTAGTACCGATTCATATAAAATGACGGGAAGGTTGTCATGTAACAAATCTTTAATATTAATTATAATTTTAACATTTTTTTTCAAAAACCAACTGTTCTGACATTTAACATTTTTGAAATGTAAGGGGAATAACCCATCCACTATTGCCTCCATATACAGCCTTGCAGTTGTGTCTTTAAAAATGTTGAACTGATTCCATCTAAGTATACAATAAAACCTTTTTATAAAGTTCCTCTCATAGGTAACACCCTAGATCTCCTCAACATAGTTGTCAAAAAATAACTACATGTACACTTCAGTATTCCCAATATATTTGCAGAAACCTCTTCACAACAACCATGTTTCAGTCTCAGCAAAAACCAATGTTCCACCCTTTCCATATCAACCATGTTTCAACCTCTTCACAACAACCATGTTTAAACCTTTCCACAACAACCATGTTTCAATCTCACCAAAAGGCCATGTCTTTTTATCAACCTTTCCATAACAACCATATTTCAACCTCTTCACAACAACCATGTTTCAACCTCTCCACAACAATCATGTTTCAACCTATCCACAACAACTATGTTTCAACCTCTTGGCAACAACCATGTTTCAACCTCTCAGCAACAACCATTTTTCAAAATCTTTCAAAGGAGTGGATTCATCACTATAGCCATTATAGGAGAAGTTCAACTGTGACTACCAGTCACAAATATTTATCAAGTCTTGTCTTTTTTCCATTCCAACATTTAAAGACATGAAGACAAAATTCTTCTGTCAATGTTCTGAGCCATATCTGTCCCTCAGCTGTCTGGCTGCAATTTAAATGGATGAAATAAAACATCAGGAGAATTTTTGATATACCGTATTCTTAAGTGTTTTGCTGTGTTTGTGACAAATTGTTTCCAAAGATTCAAAGAATCACTTCCCATTTCTGACAACATTTTAATGACACCGGAAGACCTTTTTAAATGTTTCAGCTAGTAACCGAGACAACACTGTGATATATCCTGTCAACTCATTTGATTACATAACTGAAGGTTTTAATTTTTCCAACAAAAGCATGAAACATTTGTTTATGCATGAACTCAGTTTCAATTTAATTAAAGCAGCTTAATGGCATTTTCATATCTATCTAGCATAAACTTTACACTGACCTGTGTTACAAAACAATTTTAGGCTATAATGGTATTCTAATTGTAAATAAAGAATATCTATCTATCAGCAATATTTCAAATAGGTACAACTAGTTGTAAATTAAAATCACAATTACACCGCTGATGATACTTAATTCCTTTAAAACTTTTAACTTATTACATCCAAGACAAGGATATCATCAACTGTTTCATTCATAAAACGGGAAGGTCTTATCATAAGTACAAAAATATACATTTTTATATTACAGATATATGTATCAAGTCCACCTCCCAACCAAATGAATAAAATGCTTGCAAGTTTTTTTCCCCACCAGCTTAGCTCAAGTAGTAGAGCGTCATCTTCCGGTGCAGTAGGCCTGGGTTTGATCCCTGGCCGGTTCATTCCAAAGACTTTAAAAATCATAGTAATGGCTTCCTTTCTTGACACTTAGGATTTAGAGTTAGCATTAGGACCGGTTTGTCGGTGTCAGGATAAAATGATCTGCCGGGGTTCAGCCCCCACATGTATCGGTACTATACAATGGTCACGTAAAAAAACATAGAGCTCTACAGAAGAGTTCTGTGTATCCCTTTTCCTCTCTCTAGGACGTCCATTAGCCTTTGCTGGCAGAAAGTGACTTTAATGATATATAAACAAACCACAGCATGTAGATTAGATGAACCACGGATAATTGCATCTTACTATCCACAGCAGAGGATCAGACCCGGCCATGATTTTCTAATTCATAACCTTCGATTCATATATTTATTGTTTGGTTTCGTTTACTTGCATAATTCCGTGCCGTGACTTATGTTTTTATGTATTGTTATTTACGAGTAAAATGTGATTGTTACTGTTCCCCATATAGTATGCTTTTAAATAGTATGTTTCATATGCCTCATGGGCTTTATATAATAAGCCTTACAGATTATATGAAAAAAACTTGAACTTATCAAGCAAACTTAGACTGTCATACTTTTTCAAGCATACTTAAGTGAGAGTACATACAGTTGATATATAACCTTTAGAAGGGTCAGGTGGATCATCACATCAATATAAAAAAAACAAGTAACATGATAAAATAAAACATGGCAATAAATCTTCTTCCTTCTTGTGAAGGGTTGTTGACAAAGATATCTCTGTCTGACATTTGAAACTCGACCTGTTGACCAAATGGCTGACTAAACAGGAAAATTAACAACAGCATGGGGCTGTGCAGAGATAAAGAAAAATTAAGACAATAAATAGGCTGCTGAGACAGTTCAGGATAGAGAAGGAAAGAAAGATAGTGAAAATCAAGGATAGAGATGAAAGATAGATAGTGATAATCCAGAATAAAGAAGGAATGAGAGATGGTGTTACTTAATTAGAAAGAGATCAACAAAGCTAGAGAATAATACAAAAAGAAAAGAGACTGATACAGAAAGAAAACAATTATAATGAGAGAGAGGGGGCAGAGAGAGAGAGAGATAGTGAGAGAGGATGAGAGAGAGAGAGAAATATGAAAATAGAGAGATAAAGATAATAAATTCCAATAAAGTTATGAAGTAGTCAATTATATTATGACATTAAATTTGTATTTACTTAGAGGTGTACCTATATTGAAAAATAAATAAGCTTACCCTTAAATCTTGCAATTTTCTGTTTTGTTTGTTTTGTTTGATTTGGAATTTAACGTCGTGTTAAAAGTATTTCAGTCATGTAGCAACGTCCAGCTCATTACAGGTGAAGGAAGACCCCAGGGGCCCCTGTGCACTATTTCAGGCAACCTACCGTAAGCCAGCTGTTTTTCAAACTTGGGAATAAAAAGCTGCACCATTTCCAAAATAAAACTTTAAATCAGTCATAAAACACAGATTTTATTTCATTTGTAGTATCTGTCATGTTTCAAACACAACCCTGTGTCTTTAAAGATAGAATCTCTCATTAAACAAACATAAAACGTGACAAATTATGATAAAAGGCCCACAGTGTAGATATTCAAAGATAACATGTGTAGATGTCACACATTATAGACATACCAGACAAGACACTGGTCAAGAAAAACACCCTAGACTTGAGACAATGTTATTTTGTCTCACTAGAAATGTCTAGGGACATTCAGCCTGCCCACACACTGGGCAAACACCAAGTAGCCATGTGTGAAATCTAAAAAAAGCTGAATTATTCATTTGTGAAATTATTGCCTCTGATAGTATCACAGCTGCCCTGGGTTAACAGAAAAATCAATGGATATTTTTCAACCATGATCAATATCACATATCTATGAATGATTGAAAGAAAAAGTTTCATAATCAATGGATTTGCAAACAGGGTAGACCAAGATCAGATGGTTTATTTGTTCTGAGTCAGCATTAGTAACATGTCTGTGGATAGTTTTGTCACAGATTGTTTGGAACTTCCCCTACAAAGTGTTAAATGGACTGACCCATATAGAAAGAAAGAGGAGTACAAATAAACATTTAGTATTATCAGGGTTTAAAAAAAAGTAATAAATAGAGCTATAACATACTGGACAACAATTGGATTATAACTGTATCAGTTATAAACAAGGCAAGTACTCACTTGAGGTATCAATCAATTTGAGCTTAGATTCCCAGAGTTTAGTAAAATCCAATATTCTCACAATATTTTCACTGAGAGAGACAGACAATTCTGACAAAATGCCACAAAAGTTGGTTTTCCTGTAACTAGAAGATTGTTCCATAGAAAAGTTGCCAGGTGAGTGGGCCATCCCTGATATGTAAATGTTTGGTTGGAGTGGCCAACCAACTCACTCAATTGTTTTTTACTTCTCCAAGATAATAACTTTTCTGACCCTTTGCAGAAATTAGCATTTCCTTTAAGACAGTTATGAAATTGACTGTACTTGCCAGAGCAAAAGTAACCTTTCTGGTATATACGGGCATGGGACTTTCCTACCAAATGAAGACTTTATGCTAAGGTCCCTAAGAACATTACACTTAATTGGAAAAACTTCTTAATTTGTCAGTTGAATTGCATTGAGTTCTATTTGATATGGACCAACAGTTACCTTTACCCTCAAACACAATCATACATACTAACACTTCTGTTTTTGGTTCCAGATTTCAGAGCTCCAGATAAGATGTATATCATAGAAATACATCAAGAATTTTTCCATGTTTTTCCACTAAACCTTATCTTGTGGGTACTCTTATTAAGAATTGCCTCATCAAGACTAAAATATGGTTTGATGGAGAAACATGCAAAACTTTTTTTTAAACAAATACTTATCTTATCTGGAGCTCTGGGTTAATAAAACCCAATTAGATTGGTAAATGGCACATGGAAAAAAAACATACCTTTAACAGAACCTGTTAATTCATCCCCAAAGCATCACATTTCTAATGATATTGATTGATTGACTGATTGATTGATTTAAGATGGAAGAGCTCACAATGTAAAGATATCATATTTCTTTTACATATAAACCACGCCCCTTTGTTTACCACCCAAAGCTAATGTGGTAGCTTTTAAATGCAGACCTAGCTACCACAAAAATGCATCAATGACCTATTTCTTGACTTTCATCATGGACCTCTGACCTTTTGCACGCATAACCCTTTGCACTCAAACAAACTAACATCTGCACAATTCTCTTCTCCAACATTTTAAAAACTATTTCGATTTCAAAGAAATTTGTGCAGAAGAATCTGTGTGTCAAACAGAAGTAATATTTTAAAAATATTCAAGTTATTAATATTCAATAAGGTATGGGTTACCAAACTTCTAAAAATATCCCACTGAAATGAAAAAGAATTCAATTATTATTTTTTTCTAAAATTTCTATAAACATTATGGATGCAAATTTCCAAATCTTACAATACAGAAAACATGTCTTTTTGTACACATGTACTGTTTTAACTTGATTATCAATCTAATCAGAAAAAGTATAGTAAGTATTAAAATTTGAAAACTTGCATCCATGGATATACAAATTGGTAATGACAGTATTCAAATAGTTGTAAAAATAATCTGTAACTTGCCATCCCATAAATATAAAATGGAAATACAAGAACAATGCAGACCCAGATGATCATGACCAACACACAGCCATGTGATTTGGATCTACACTGTTGTCATTTGCTGCATCAAATATTTTATTCAGTATTATACTTAATTTATAATCCTTTTGCTGCCTCAAACAAACCCTCTATTCAAATATATTTATTCTTTTGAAAATTAGTAGAAGCATTAAAATTAATGCACTGTTCAGACTACATACTTAAAATTCAGTCCAAAGTTTTTTCTTAGAATGCAGCCAGTCTCCTCAATAATATAGCACTTTTTATAACAAATTGAATTTAATAATTAGCTCTGATTTTGATAGAAAAATATGCAGATGCAGATCAAACAAGACAAAGAGTCAGATCATAATCTACATTGTTTGCCTTTTAGACAGCAGCTCTGAAAATATCTTTAAATATGTATACATATTCCCTGGTAATAGAGATTTTTCTATATATATATATTACACACAAAAAATCTCTAGTCACTGCATCCCATAAGGGGTTAAAGATACAAGGGTTTAAAATAAAATCTAGAAAAATCCACTGTCCAATAAAGGTTTAAAACTCGAGCAGGCCCTATGTAAACTATTTTGCAATAATCAAAAATATTTAAGCGGGAATAATGAACTCTATCCTTTACATACCGGTTTCAGTAAATGGTTCTTTAAACACAATGTAAACAGATTTATTGGTACTTAACTTCAACTTGAGGATACTTAAGCCATAATACATCCTCTTTAATAGTATAACACAGCTGTCATCATCTTACATGTATAAAACCATGGTAATACCCCAATTAAACTATCTCCAATATAAACTATTCTTACCTTGTAGACTCATGTTCTGAATCTTCTCTGTTGCCTGGTCTGCCATGATGGTTGTCTAAATCCAAAAGAATTAAATCCAGACAACTATTTAAATCCAGCTAACTCTACTGAATGAAGACCACTACTCAGCTTAAGCCACACATTCACATCCAATATTCCATTAAATAGCACAGGTTTGAAAACAATAAATTCCAGTTCCTTGAATAAAGCGGGTTTTTCACCAATCAAAGATTCTTGTTGAACTTGATTTCTCTGGACTGGAACTGGAGTTTTCCTCGATTACATTCAGAACATCTTCCTGCAAAAGTTATGATATTACTACTAACAAAGTACAGTAGGTACAAACTTCATGCATTGATTCATAACTAGGCTAGAGGGGTTGTCTCAAGATTTCCCTGATATCTGGGGGGAAAACATGATCTGAAGCTATCAGGGACAGCTGCTAATGAAGAGTTGTCATGTAAACGTCCTGTGTGATTAATGGACCATGAGATTACAAGTGAAAGCTTTGACGTGAGAGTGGAAAATATGAAAATACAAGGGAATTAAAAAAACCTGACAAAGCCAGTCAGTCAATATGTATCTAGGATGTCATCAGTAAAGTTATTGTACCTGTGAACTAATTCTCGGAGGTATTTCATTAAACGTAGATGTTATCTCAAATCAAATAAGCGTTTTAATACTACAAATTATTTGCTATACATTAATTTACATTGCATTTATAGATCATCACAGATCATGCAATATTTAAGTGAAGTTTATTTCTGATGTTGTTGTTAACACTGTTGTAATATATTGTTCAGGCAATGAGTTTTACTATGATAGTAAATGGATGAGTAAAGTAGAAAAATGATTCGAGAATATGTGGCCGGCAGTGAAGACCATGTCACCTTAGTACTAACTGATTACTGTATAAACTGTGTTTAAGCTATCTAAAATGAGTTACTGGAGTATCACTGAGTATGTCTGATGAAAAAAAAATCATAAAAATTTACTATTTTATGCAGATGATGCAATGATTTTGCTTTGGCAAATAATATTCATCTAGTTAATATAGGCTGAATTAATTGCCTTACATGCACAAACCAAATAGATTAATTGAGAATGCAGTGGTGTAGTGAACGTTGGTGTCTGCCTTACACAAGGGAGGCTGCAAGTTTGAAAACAAGTATAGACCTTTCTCAAGACCTAAAAAAGAAACCCGGTAATGATCCTACCCTGGAAATAATAATCAAGAAATAAAATTGAAACTAACAGATTAATTGATAAAAATCCTTTTTCAGCTGGGAATCTATCTTATAGGCATTGTATATCAATTTGTTAAGAGAGCATTTAATATAAAGATGCTGTTATAACATGTGCACAATTCTATTGTAACTATGAAATCAAAATATGTTGAAACTATCTATAACTAAGACAAATAACAGGAAACTTTAGATATCAGCTCCACTGAACTTGAACATTTAAAAACAATTCAGTACCACTGAAGTCTTTCAACATCACTCATAGCCAGCTTAACCCTTCCAATTCTGGAATAAAGGAGGTTGAGAGCTGCATACAATGCATAACCAGAGTAAATGTCTCGAATATGTGTAATTTGATCAGGATCTACACGCTTCTCCACTAGAAACTTTTGTCTCATGAAAATCGTGTAAAAATATAAGATACACTTATCAGTAGGAAGAAATGCACAAGTTCACATTAAAAAATTAAGAACCTTAATTGTAAATTGATCATACTATATAGAAATGGAGCTCTATAATCAATCAATCAAACATACTGCTGTCTACCGACTTTGATCTTAACAGAATTAATACCCAAACAATCTAATTATCAATCACCCCATGTGCACAAATATTGATACTGGCAAATTCAAAAACAGACACAAAAGCCCTAAGCTGATGTTTTCACTGCATTAATCACTCTGAAACTAGAGAAGGAGGCTTATTTCAGCTGCAGACAGCAATCCATTTTAAATCCAACACAATAACAACAACAGTTGACAATGTCAACAATAATCAATAACAATTCATGGCATGTTATGAGTGTGATTATTTTCACTCCAGGCATCCCTTTCTGTGACTATAAGCCATATAATATCTGTCAAATATACAACAATCTTTCTAGACCAGTAAACCCTTGGCCTCTGTCGTCTGCCTAGATTTTAAAATTCATCAGAATCGACCAATATTTGGAGAAACAATTAGCCAAATGACAAACAGCTTGGATCCTGATTAGATGCCAAGTTACTCGGTGTCTAATCTGGATCAAAGTTGTTTGCAAATTCTATCGCAATCACCCTTAGCAGGCTAAAGGTTAACCAGTACAACCCATATAAATAAAAGGCCCTGAGGATGTTAACAAACTTTAAGTAGATTCATTGAAATAAATGATAATTGCAAGGCATCATGTATATACAGCAAAACAGTAAATGAGAAAGTGCTGAGAATTATTTATAAAAGTTGATCTTGCCCTTAACTCTTTCAACAAGGCAACTGTTGTCTGTTAAAATGTAGTCTGCAAAACTTTGAAAAATACACACCGTTTTCGTCAAGATGATTTCTGCAGAAATAGAATCTAAAATGGTTTGGATCCCTGATCATGATCCAAACCGTTTGCAAAGGTCATTAACAGTCTTCAAAAAAAGTTAAAAAGAATTTCAGTAGAAATCATGTTAATGATAATCATGATAATGATTCTTTTAACTAAAGATAATTACCTCTTCTTTTCTTTGTTCGGTGCGGGAGGCCGCGGGTTCGATCCCC
>JAULCC010376765.1:0-11506 GCA_032358795.1 Nuttallia obscurata | reverse complement strand
GGGATTCGAACCCACAGCGGTGAGGGGCTGAGAGATTGCAAGTCAATGACTATAACCACTCGGCCACGGAGGCCCCACCTAAAGCAAGATACTTTTTCTGCATAGTAACTACCCACGAAACATTGAGATTAATTATTATTTGATGTGCTAAAATTCCATTGTAAGCTTTACCATTTTTTCTTCTTTTTTGCTTTTAGAGATTTCTCATGTGACAACATTTTCCTGGCAGACAGTGTTAACTCTTGTTCAAAAGTTCAAATCAGAGTAACTTGTTCAGGGTCTACACTGTTGGGAAAGTGCAGGCAGTTGGTTTGCTAAGGCCTTTATATTATTAAAACACTTTGAGTCTGTGTCCTGGGTAGAACCAGCATTTTTTATATTAAAAATGTCAGAAGAATAACTTCTGTGAGGGCTCAAACCCACAGCCTCCTAAATACAAAGTTGACATCATACCCATCACACCATAACACCCTAAAATGACATTGATTTACTCTCTGTGTTCCTGTGTAGACCCAGAAGTAGGCAATACAAAAGATATGTGTGCTCATGTAAATAAGATCTGACCCCATGATTTTTAAACTTTTTTCTTACTTAACTCAGGTTCATGCACAAAATTCAAATGTTTAAATCATCAAATACTTTCGAAAATCAAATTCAAATGTATATCAAACTCTTATTCACTGGGCAAATACATATTTATATAAACATGAAAATGGTTTATCTTAAGTATTTTAAATAACATTACATGCATATTTGAGTTATCTCCAAATACATTACTTGCATATGTGAGTTGTCTTTAATTACATTACATGCATATGTAAGTTATCTCCAAATACATTATTCGCATATATGAGTTGTCCCTTATTACATAACATGCATATGTGAGTAATCTTTAATTACATTACCTGCATATGTGAGTTATCTTTAAATGCATTACCTGCATATGTGAGTTACATTCAATTGCATTACCTGCATATGTGAGTTGCATTATCTTCACATGTGAGTTGTTTTTTATTACATTACTTGCATATGTGAGTTATCTTTAATTACATTACTTGCATATGTGAGTTATCTTCAATTAAATAACATACATATGTGAGTTATATTTAATTACATTACCTGCATATTTATCTTTAATTGCATTACTTGAATATGTGAGTTATCTTTAATTACATTACCTGCATATTTGAGTTATATAATTAATTACATTACCTGCATATGTGAGTTATCCTTAATTGCATTAAATGCATATGTCAGTTATCCTTAATTGCATCACCTGCATATGTGTGTTATATTAATAGCATTACCTGCATATTTGAGTTACATTACCTGCATATGTGAGTTGTCTTTTATTACATTAATTTCATATGTGAATTGTCTTTTATTACATTAGATGCATATGTGAGTTATCTTTAATTACATTACATACATATGTGAGTTATATTTAATTACATTACCTGCATAGTTAATTTATCTTTAATTGCATTACTTGAATATGTGAGTTATCTTTAAATACAATTCATATATATGTGAGTTTTATAATTACATTACCTGCATATGTGAGTTATCTTTAAATACATTACATACATATGTGAGTTATATTTAATAACATTACCTGCATATTTAATTTATCTTTAATTGCATTACTTGAATATGTGAGTTATCTCTAAATACAATTCATACATATGTGAGTTATATTTAATTACATTACCTGCATATTTATTTTTAATTGCATTACTTGAATATGTGAGTTATCTTTAATTGCATTTCATGAATATTTGAGTTGTCTTTAATTGCATAACTTGCATATGTGAGTTATCTTTAGTTTCATTAAATGCATAAGTAAGTTATCTTCAATTACAATACATGCATATGTAGGTTATCATCCATTACATTATCTGCATATGTGAGTTATCTTTAATTTCATTTCTTGCACATGTGAGTTATCTTTTATTACATTATTTACATTATGTAAGTTAATCTTTCATTACATTACTTACATATGTAAGTTATCTTAATCTTATTACTTGGCTTGCATATGTGAGTTATCTTTAATTACATTGCTTGCATAGGTGTATTATCTATAACTGCATTACCTGCATAAGTGTGTTATTATCCCAGATGATACCCCTCAAATTTTCTCAAACACTTGGAACCACTATCAAAGGCTTACCCTCTGTCTTATTGTGGTTTGATTCCCGCTTTTCTTGAATCTTTTGAGCCATTTGTAGACCACTGCTGGGCCAAAATTCTTTAAATTATCGCAGGTTTTCATCATTCCAATTTTTTCAGCTGGTGTCTTTCCTATTCTGACACAAAATTTAATGATAATCCCTAACTCAATGTCTACAAATGACGTCATGACGCTGGTATGTCAAATAAACAAGTTTCTTTTTTCAAACCAGATGTAGTAAATACTTAATAATGTAGAATTTGAATTAATGACACCATGACATTGACGTTTAAAGTGTAAAGCTGTGTTCTCACCGCCGATCAGATCAGCTCAATTGTCCCAAAAATTCCCCGATGAAGCCCGACCAAGCTCGATTAAATGCACATTCACGACTCATACACGACCTCAAGTCAACCCTACAAGATTTTTTATGACTTTTTCACAACGACAACCTGACCAACATCCCGACTTCTCCTCGATCACCCAGACCTATACGTGAGTCATACACGATTTCAACTAGACTAACGGGACCTCTGCTCAAGTATTACCAGATTTCCACCCGACCAGATGATCGTAATCGAGTTGTGAATGGTCGTGTATCGAATTGTTTAGAATAAAATTTTCAAACATTCCTGGTTCAAATCAGTTCATGATGGAGATCACGTGAACTCATGTATGGTTGAATAACTTTCGGGAAGCGATCGTGTGTGGTTGTGTAGCAGTCGGGTAGTAGTCTAGTTATACTGGACAATAGATTGAACAAAGGTCGAGTTGATCGGGTTGCGATCGGATAATGCTCGAATAAAAGATGTATTACCCGACCAAACTAGATCCATACACGATTGATTCCCGATCAACTAGACTGCTTCTCGACTGCTTAGCTACTCTAAATTTTTGACATGTCAAAAAAATTCGAGTATGAAAACCCAGCCATGCTGACCAAGGTATACTGCTCCGACCACCCCCGATCACACATGTAGACCGAGCTAGACTGGTTCCCGATCGCTTGATCATGTTTGATTGAGTTTATCTGATCAGCGGTGAGAACACAGCTTAAGATATGCACAGATATGCACAGATTTTTGCCATTAAAAAAAGTGTAAAAATTGCATTTCTTATTCACATTTTAGTGTGTGCCAGCTAGGGCCTGTTGCATTGCCAAGGATACCGTTAGGTTTTGCTACATCTGGCCGAATATTATTTTGCTCCATATTTTATCTGCAATTAAATTGATATTTTTGATAATGCAGTTTCAGGTGTACTGGAATTGAAGTAAGTTATGAGCAAACTTTGCCGTAACCCCTTGTAAATGTTATCATACATTGTATTTGTCTTATCTGCAAAAAATAGTGTGATATTAAATAACCTTGAAAAGAAATAGATTTTTCTGTAGCTAGAAGTTTCTTGATATAGTTACAGAAAATTAAAAGAGATCTATTCAAGTAAATTATAAGTTTTGGTTGTATCTCATTTTTATTCTCAGGTCATTTTGGAGAAGATGAGGAGGTACTCAGAGATTGTTCAGCATCGCTGTCGTGAGCTGAGGGCCAGAGGCTTATACAAGTACAAGGAAGATAGTCCAGATGCAGCTGACAATGTGAACATGTTGGTGTCTGACAGGTACAACTTCATGGCTTGTAAAGCTGCCGGAAATGCTGGAACCAACCTACACCGTCTTGTGTACGCATTACAGACTGACCTGGAGGATGCCAATGTTGTTACAGCAGCAATAGCCAAGAAATCCGTTTCAGACTTGATGCTGAACTCCTACAGTGATGAAGACAGAGTCAAACATTTGCAACACTACACCAAGTTCATGGTTATCCGTGATCCCCTGGAGAGACTGGTGTCTGCATACAGAGCTGAACAGCCGCACACTTACTGGACAGCAGTCAAAAGACCTACTTTTAAGGAGTATTTATCGAAGTATTTGAGTGTATTACCTCCCATGGTGCCTGCATGGAGGGAAGTATGGAAGATGTGCAATCCGTGTGAGATTGAGTATGACTATATAGTGCCACTGGCAGTCTTCAACAGAGGAATCTCAGCCATTCTGTCCAGTCTCAATGTACCAAACATAACATTGCCAACACGTGAAGGGACCAACTACAAGGCTAAAAGTAGTGGAGAAGTGACTACGTTATTTTTCAATAAAAAATTCCCCGAACATGTCAAAGACGCATTAAGAGAAAAGTCCAAAACTGATTATTTTTTGTTTTTTGGAAAGCGGTATTTTGACTGATCAAACTCCTATAAGTATACCAGAAATTCAAGTTAATGTAAAAAACAAAATCATGCACAGGCATTTGCGATTTTATTTCTAAGCCATTAATCAATGAAATAACTGTTAATTTGTAGTGCAAAGGCATAGTGTGAGAGTCACAATGGATTATTGTTGTCTGTTATTTTGTTAGTTTATAATTATTTCTTTCCACTTCATTATGTTTAATGCCTTTCAACAAGTACTTGGTACCAAACAATGGTAATGAGGAAGAACCCCTCTGAGGCTCGAACCTGCAGCTCTCCATGTGCAAGGCAGTAAACTTCTGCACATTTGATTAACTCAAAATTCTATGCAAATTATAGGGTAAAGTGCTCATACAGCAGACAGCTAGATCTCATATCTCTACAGGTTTCAACAAAGTGTAGTTTCAAAGGGTTAGATGAAATATAATTCATTTTTTCAATATTTCTCAACTATCATTATGAAACAACACATGAAAGGAATGAAAGCTAAGCTTATCTCCTCTTCCAAAGGGTTCATTTTACAGGCAACACAAACATTATGAGTGGTACTGCTGTGAAGCCTCAGCAAACATTTTAAATGATTGTTTAGTTTAACCCTTGGCTCCTTGAATACAAATTTTGTCACATGCAACCAGTGTAGATCCAGAATAGCCTGCGTTTCTCATTAGGATCCAACTCATTTAATTTCAGATTAATAAGGGGAATTCTGTCCTAGAAGTAAACAGTGTAGATCCTGATCAGACTGCATGAATGTTCTGGCTGGTCAGAGTCAACACTGGTGGCATGTTATGAAAGTCATATCCATGGAGCTATACACATTACACATCAAATATATGCAAGAGTAAAAAATTTACAGAATTAAAAACTAAAGACATAAAGTCTTTTCTAGTTTTTCTTATTGTTTGGGACAGGTTGTTCAGAACTGATTGCATAATATAAGTATTCATTTTTATCATTTTTTTCATCTGACATTTTTTCCCTTGACATTTTAACCTACACTTGTTTAAAGAAGTACCAGTTTGCAGTAATAAGATATTAACTGACCAATGCTTTTATTGATTTATTCACATCAATTGTTTGATCATTGTTGAAGATTGAGTAAGGAAAGACAATAGAAATGTTTGCAAATACAAATTAACTTAGGATCATATTTGTTAATACTGGTACAAATAATCTCAGTGCCTCACTACTCAGGGTTCGTATCCTTGTCTAGGCACTTCAGAATTTTCAATTTGGGCTTTCAGTAGGTAAGTGGTTCTACCCAGGTCTAATCAATGCCTGTAAAACTGTAAAGATTCCCCTGGGTCATTCCTCTAAGTGTAATGAGCTGGATGAACCAAAATGATGTTGAAGGGACGCTAAAGTTTAAAAAGGAGAGAAAATATTTATCCAAAATCCAGGCTTCTTCAATTTGGTTAATATTGTTCCAATAAAACAATGATGCCATGACAATCTGAATATCAAATTCCATATTGACCGACATCGCTATTTTTATACTGCAAAACTGTCACCATAACTCCGATTTTTGGATAGTTTCGACTTAGGCCAAACTGCCCTTCCGCTATTATTTTACCTCATGAACTTATCAACCATATAAATCATGTAACGGAAATGCCAGTAAAATCAGGGTTAATATAATGCCAGTAAAATCAGGGTTTAGTAATTCCAGTAAAATCTGGGTTTAGTAATGCCAGTAAAATCAGGGTTAATAAATTGACAGTAAAATCAGGATTTAGTAATGCCAGTAAAATCAGGGTTAAGGTAATGCTAGTAAATCCAGGGATAATGTAATGCCAGTAAAATCAGGAATGAGGTAATGCCAGTAAAATCAGGGTTAATAAAATGCTAGTAAAATCAGGGTTTAGTAATGCCAGAAAAATCAGGGTTTAGTAATGCCAGTAAAATCAGGGTTAAGGTAATGCCAGTAAAATCAGGGTTAATATAATGCCAGTAAAATCAGGGTTTAGTAATGCCAGAAAAATCAGGGTTTAGGTAATGCCAGTAAAATCAGGGTTAAGGTTATGCTAGTAAATCCAGGGATAATGTAATGCCAGTAAAATCAGGGATGCGGTAATGCCAGTAAAATCAGGGTTAAGTAATGCCAGTAAAATCAGGGATGAGGTAATGCAAGTAAAATCAGGGATGAGGTAATGCCAGTAAAATCAGGGTTAAGGTAATGCCAGTAAAATCAGGGATGAGGTTTTGCCAGTAAAATCTGATTGAGGTAATGCCAGTGAAATCAGGGTTTAGGTAATGCCAGTAAAATCAGGGATATGGTTATGCCGGAAAAATCAGGGTTAAGGAAATGCCAGTAGAAATTCTGTATTTAGGAGATGCAAGTAAAATCAGGGATGAGGTTATGCCGGAAAATTCAGGGTTAAGGAAATGCCAGTAGAAATTCTGTATTTAGGAGATGCCAGTAAAATCAGGGTTAGAAAAAGTCAGGTGACAAAAGCTGCCAGCTTATTAATCCTTAAAATAATGTCATCAGATTCAGTGTAAGAAATGCCAGCAATTTAAGGTTTAGGATATGCCAGCAAATTTAGGGCTGGTGAGATGTAAGCAAATAAAGGGTTGAAGAGATGCCAGCAAATTTAAGTTTTAGAAGATGCAAGCAATTTTAGGGCTGAGATGCCAGCCAATTTAAGGTTAAGGAGATGCAGCAAGGTTATGGCTGAGGAGAGCAATTCAAGGTTTCAGAGATGCCAGCAAAATTGTGGCTGAGGAGATGCCAGCAAATTTATGACTGAGGAGATGCTGGCAAATTTAAGGTTAAGGAGATGCCAGCAAATCTATGCTTTAGGAGATGCCATCAAATTTAAGATTGAAGATATAAAGGCACATTTAAGGTAAGAGTGATGTCAGCAAAATCAGTGTTCAAGAGATGCAAGTATATTCAGGGTATAGGAAAGGTATTCCAGGCAAAAACCAGTTATTTTTTCTTAATTCATTTATTATCACATGATACATACATGTTAATACTATATCAAATTGTTTGTCAACACACATACATTTAAATATCAACCAACAATAGTATCGGATCTGATGACAGACAGTCCTCCAACATGTCATGTTACACAGAGACTTCTATCACCCACAAGGACTTTTATCACCCACCAAGACCTTTTTTAACAGGCGATTCTAGAAACTGACACTGCTCACAAGCGGGTATATTGATAGCTTATATTTAAAAGTACAACAAAAATTTTAAAATTAAAGCAAAAACCAACATTTCATAGACTATTTGATTTTATTTTGTATATAAAAATGTTAGAAATAAGGGCAGTGCCTATTAACCACCAATCATATCTATTTTTAGCAAAAGAGACCTTGACCTCTGCGTTACATAAATGGTTTTGTGCAGAACCTGATACTTTGTCATCTTGTGGTTGTTATCTAAGGCAAGTTTCATAAAAATCTCATCATTTTTGTCCGAGTTATGTCCAGGACATTGAAGTCTAAACAGTCACATCCTCAACTTAATAACCAGGATTTTCAAAGAAAGCCTGATTTAAAACAATTCTACTGAATCAACTATATAGACTTCTGGTAATCAGTAATATTTCCTAACTAACAGCTGGGCTATCCATTACATAACATGTTAATCTTTTTAATACATGTAACCAGATATGATTTAGCACTTACAAAAGTCAATACGGGACAGCCCAATATGAGATCACTCCAAGTTGCTCTCCATTTTTCCAGCTTGAGGAAAAGTTTAATAACTCAGCAGACAGTCATTCAATTGTACTGGGATTTGAAGTAAGAAGAAATCTCAACCTCTGAGCTGTCATATGTTGTGGGCACACTATTAAAGGGTATAACAAAAATCAGCTGTTATAAAGACTAATCAATTAACAAGCAACATAACTGTATACAACTTGACTGTTTCTTATTTACATCAACAGTCTTATTTCAGTTTTAGCGTTTGAACAATAATCTCTTATAACCATTTTAATTTCCATGTTCCATACGTACAAAGGTCACAACTGCCAACATGAAATTTAGTATACAGTCTACCTTTTAAGGTGTTTTTTCCACTAGCTAATATTGGAAAACATTTCTGAAAATAATTCTTTGATAGTTTATACAATGAATGCAAAAAGGCATCATTATATTAAGATAAGAAAATGAACAAAAATGATTTCTTATTTACCTTCTCAAAAATCTGATTACCGGTATAAGAACTAACAAACACCTGATGATAATGAATGTGTGTGCTTTAACAGGTAAGTACAATTATTCTATCCAACAGTAACAATCAAATGAGCCAGTTATAATATTACCTTCCTGTACTCCTAGATAATGGTACAGAATGTCTACAAGTCTTTCACAACAGTAATATTAAAGGTCCCGTGCCATTTTAAAGTAAAGAAATTCAATGTAAAACTTATTGATGCTGTATGCTAGTATAAATCTAAACCATTTGAAGTTGCTGTATGCTAGTATAAATCTAAACCAATTGAAGTGCCCTGCTTATATTGGTGAAATATGGTTGTTTGGTCCCTTTATTTGTAAAAGTTTCAATCCTCCTAATATTATTGTGTTACCGCATGTAATTATCACATAAATCAAATCTGATCTTTTTACTTTCTTTTTTGCAATAATTCTAATCTCATTTATTCTATTTAAGAGATAAGAGATATTTCATAACAACTGAAATACTGGTCATACTCAAGTGGAGTGTAATACTTTCTTTTACTTAAAAAGTGCAGATTATCCAAGAGGCACAGAACCATTAAATTTCACTTTTAGTTGTTCTTTCTGACTCTCATTCATAGACATGATATTCTTGCTCTTTGACAATTACATTCAAACTAACATGCGACCTGTAAGGAATCAGGAAAGTAAGACATTTACTTGTGGCTACAAATCTCACAGTACATAAGCATCTAATTGAAATTACAAGCTTACAAACTCACTTGGTTCTTAATGGGTCAAACATCTGACTAATTAAAACATTAGACACTCTTTCACCTGGACCGACATACATCTAATAATCCAGTCGTCCACGTTCACCTAAAACCTCTCACAACTATAAACTTCCTTGTCAAACATTAGTAAAATGTTGTCTCCAGGAGTTTTGTCAGATTTCTATACATCATAATGTAATGGCATATCTATCTATATCAATATATTACACTATATATTACAGTATGTTTCATATGAACGCTATTTAAAAAACTGTTTTATTCTAAGGCTTGACAGTTAACGTGGATCAAATATGATGTATAATAAAACAGTTTACAAATTCAGCCACAGACACAAATATGGAAGAAAAAATTACCAGATGTAGAGGATATCTGATGAGTTTTCACTTTATATAAAATTTTATAAGACGAGTCCAGGAATCTTTATTAGTGAGCCTCTGGCGAATTAAATTTTATATAAAGTGAAAACGAATCTGATATTCTTTTTATCACATGACAATACAAGAGATTAAAAAGATTTTTGTTAATGATTTTGTGATGTCATCGGTTCTTATATATGTAACATGTTGTTTGTATAAGAAAATACGTGATGATTATATTACACCGGAAATAAGCAACGTCATGTGATAAAAAGATTAATATTTATGTCAGGCATTCACAAGGCATTTTTCAGTCTCAGCTGAGTTTGAGAAAATTTTGGCAATTTTAACATTAACAATAAGATATTAATTTTTACTGAGGCTTCTCATCAATATGAAATATTCATTGCAAAAATATTCACTGTAAAACATCCAAGTCTGATATATATGACACTAAAGTTTCATTATCAAACTCAGCTGAGACCAAAAAATGCTTTGTGAACATGGGACCAGGTCATTAAGTAGCTCCAAGACTTCTGTAAACTGACGAGAGCTGTAAAATTAAAGTTTAGTTTACAATAGTTAAATAGAGCCTTTGACCAATTCCTGATATTGTAAATTATCCTTGTAATAATTAGGGCCTTTGGATCATAAATATAAGGGCTGAAGTTGTTCCTTGGCATGATGTGCCAATTGAATTTTCCTCAACTCCCAATAAAAAAAAGTTTCTCAATTTAATGTGTTCATTTAATTTCTCTTTTCTCCCATCAAAGTTGGTTCCCGATATAATTTGCTCATCTAAGCTTTCTCTAACTCCAATTGAAGTCGATTCCAAAAATAATGTGCTGATTCAACTTTCCTCCAACTCCAATTTAAATTCCTGATATAATGTGGTCTTTTAACTTTCCTCCATTTCCCATCATAGTTTATTACTGAGATAACAATCAGATCATAGTACCTTGGATAATAAGAATAAGGGCCAAAGTTATTTCCTGACATGATGTACTAATTGAATTTTCCTCAACTCCAATAAAAGTTTCTTCCTGACATGTGCTCATTTAAACTTTCAGTTTATACCTGAAACAATGTGCTACTTTAATTTTCGGCTAACTCCCAACTTAAGTTCCTGACATAATGTACTAATTTTGTTTTTCCTCCAACTCCATTTTAAGTTAGTTCCTGACATAATGTGCTATATCAAGCTTCCTCTTACTCCAAGCAAAGATGATTACTGAAATAATGTGCTCATATAATTTTTCTCAAACTCAACAGAAAATTGAAGAGAATAACAATCAGATCAGAGTACACTTAAGTGTATACTTTGTATCAGTTACACATCTCTAAAATGCCTTTGTCTTGAAATACAGGAGCTTTGACTCTTAAATCTAACATCAATATTTTAAATACCTGTGAGCCATGTTTGTTTTAAATTTAATGTTGCTTCAACAGCATTTCAGTCAAATTGTGACATCCACCTCATTACAGGTGGAGGAAGACCCTGGGGACTTCTGTACATTATTTCAGGCATAGAGCGCACCTGGGTAAAACCATTGACCTACTTCAAGCCAGCTGGAAGGCTTCCTAACTTGAAAATTCTGAAGTGTGCAGACCAGGATTCTTGATTTCAGATGGATGAAAAGACAGACAGATGGGCAACTAGAAAACAAGATGTAATAATTGCCTATTGTCATGGGCCCCTCAGTAAAACAAGGGATAGACACATCAACGTAAATCTATGGTAAAAGAATTTTCGTTACAATAAATTTAAATAAATATGTTTAAATAAAAAGTAGAAA
>JAULCC010376654.1:0-11508 GCA_032358795.1 Nuttallia obscurata | reverse complement strand
CGGGCCAAGTGATAACACAGCAGTGACGGGTCAAGTGATAACACAGCAGTTAAATGCCAAGTGATAACACAGCAGTGACGGGCCAAATGATAACACAGCAGTTAAATGCAAAGTGATACTACAGCAGTGACGGGCCAAGTGATAACACAGCAGTTAAATACCAAGTGATAACACAGCAGTGACAGGCCAAGTGATATCGCAGCAGTTAAAGGCCAAGTGATAACACAGCAGTTAAAGGCCAAGTGATAACATAGCAGTTAAAGGCCAAGTGATAATACAGCAGTTAAAGGCCAAGTGATTTCATAGCAGTTAAAGGCCAAGTGATAATACAGCAGTTAAAGGCCAAGTGATAACACAGCAGTTAAAGAACAAGTGACTACATGGCATTGAAGGGCCAAATGATAATACAACATTAAAGGGCCAATGATTCCAGATTAGATAATGGCCAAGTGATAACACAGCAGTGAAATGCCAAGTGATAACACATGAGTGAAGGGCAATGTGATAACACAGCAGTTAAAGGCCGAGTGATTCCACAGCAGTGAAGGGCCGAGTGATAAAAAAGCGGTAAAATACCAAGTAATAACACAGGAGTGAAGAGCCAAGTGATAAAACAGGAATGAGAGGCCGAGCGATTATACAATTGTGAAGGGTCAAGTGGTAATACAGCAGTGAATGACCAGGTCATAATATTGCAGTGAAGGTTTTGTCGTTAATACAACGCGTAAGGGCCAAGAGATAAGATAAAACAACAGTTAAGGAGCAAGTGATAACACAACAGTGAAGGTCAAAGTAATCAAATAACACGAAAGGGTAAGGAAATGATAAAACAGTGAAGGACAAATGATAAAACAGCAGTGAAGGTTAAAGTGATAGAACAACAAGTAAGGGCAAAAGGATAATGCAACAGTTTAGAGCCAAGTTATAACACAACCTTTAAGGTCCAAATTACAAAAAACAGTATAATGCAAGGTAAAAAAATGAAGGGTCAAATGATATTACAGAAGTGATAACCATCAGTGAATGGCCATGTTATAATACAACGATGAATGGACAGGTGAATATGTAACAGTGAAGAGACGAATGAAAACACAGCAGTGATTGATCAAATGATAATACAACAGTGAATGGTCAAGTGATAATACAGCAGTGAAGGGCAGTGTGATAACACAGCAGTGAAGGGTCAAGTGACAGCACAGCAATGAAGGGTCAAGTGTCGACCGAAGTGAAGGGTCAGGTGATAACACAGCAGTGAAAGGCCAATGATAACACAGCAATGAATGGCCAAGTAATAAAACAGCATTGAAAGGCCAAGCTATAACACAGCTGCGAAAGGCCAATTGATTACACGGCAGATAAAGGCAATGTGATAACATAACAGCTAAAGGTCAAATGATAACATGGCAGTGAGGGTCAAGTGATAATTCCCCAGTGAAGGGTCAGGTGATAATAAAACAATGAATGGCCAATTGATAATATAGCAGTGAAGGGCAAGTGTTAACACAGCAGTGAAGTGCCAAATGATAAAACAGCATTGAAGGGTCAAGTGATAACACCGAAGTGAAGGTTCAAGTGATAATACAGCAGTTAAAGGCCAAGTGATTACACAACAGTTAATGGCCAAGGACCGAGTGATAATATAACAGTAAAGGTCCGACTGATAACACAGCAGTGAAAGGCCAAGTGATAATACAGCAGTAAAGGGCAAAGTGATTACACAACATTGAATGGCCAAGTGATTACACAACATTGAATGGTCAAGTGATTACACAACATTGAATGGCCAAGTTAATCCACAGCAGTTAAGGGCCGAGTGATAATACATTGAAGGTCCGACTGATAACACAGCAGTGAAGGGCCAAGTCATAATACAGCAATGAGTGACCAAGTGATAATACAGCAGTGAAGGGCAAAGTGATAACACAACAGTGGATGGCCAAGTGATTACACGACGTTGAATGGCCAAGTAATTCCACAGCAGTTTAGGACCGAGTAATAATATAACAGTGAAGGTACGATTGATAGCACAGCAGTGAATGGCCAATTCATAAAACAGCAATGAATGACCAAGTGATAATGCAGCAGTGAAGGGCAAAGTGATAACACAACGGTGAATGGCCAAGTGATTCCACAGCAGTGAAGGGCCGAGTGATAACACCGAAGTGAAGGGTCAAGAGATAACACAACAGTGAATGGCAAAGTGATAACCCAGCAGTGAATGGCCAAGTGATTCCACAGCAGTAAAAGGCTGAGTGGTAATACAACAGTAAGGACCAAGTGAGAACACAACAGTGAATTGCTAACCGATAACACAGCAGTGAATGGCCAAGTGATTCCACAGCAGTTAAGTGCCGAGTGATAACACAGCAGTGAAGGGCCAAGTGATAACATAGCAGTTGAAGACCAAGTGATAACACAACAGTGAAGGGTCTAGTCATTATATATCAGTGGTGGGGTCCAAGTGATTACACAGCATTGAAGGGCCAAGTGTTATCACAGCAATGAAGGGCTGAGTGATTACAGAGCAGTTAAGGACTTATTGATTTCAGTTGGACAGGTAGATTTATTTATATCACCATAAAATGTACAGTTTACAAGGCAGTTTAATTAAGAAATACAATCAACAATCAAAGATACAAAACATACAATAAGTATAATACAAATAAATTCTTTTTTTCAGGGTGGTCCTTAGAGAAACGTTAGGTATGGATACTCTTTATCTGTACGTTTGAATTTTTTACAATGTTTCTGAGAGAGAATCGAGAGGGAGATTTATACATCGCATTTTATGAAAAATGTTTATCAGGATTTATCTACACCGTCTCACGAACTTACGCCCGTAACAGAAAGATGCTAGCGCATCAGAAAAATTCCGCACTGAGTGGGATTTGAACTCACAAACTCAGGCTTACAAACCCAACGCTCTATACTATAGAGCCAAAGAATCGATTCCCTGACGCAGTTGTCAGACGTTGCATTTAAACTAATCGAGGTGGTGTGCAGTCAGCGGAAACCACCGAGAGAAATTAATTTTCTTTGTTTGCCTATTCACATTACTGTTTGTCACCTAAGGCTAATTGACGTTCGAGAGAGAGGCGAGCGGAAACAGAAAACGTGACCAGTTTATAGAACACGGTGTGCTGAACTCCAGCCGGTCTCTTTATCCTAACACCTATATACCGTTCGTAATACTCACCCACATCCTGACCGCCAAGGAGGAAAAGTCTTTTGTTATACGACCGGCGATGAACACCCTCCTTCACCGAAATAGACGCTACACCACTGATCTTGCCCGGGCAAAACCCGAATTTATTCATTTATCTATATAACTGCATTTGACTGTAAACATTAATTTGTTTAACCTTTAGCCTGTTAAGGGCGACCGTGACAGAATTTGCAAACAGCTTGGATCCAGAATAGACGCCGAGTTACTCAGCGTCTAATCCTGATCCAAGCTGTTTGATATTCGGTCAATAGTTTCTCCAAATATTGGGTGATTCTGATGAATTTTAAATCTAGGCAGACGACATTTTAAGCAGACGACATTTTTCAGCAGGCTAAAGGTTAAAACCCCATTGCAGACAAAATTGTGATGACAAAGCTAATAGCCTTACCCCTGTATTCTTGAATCAGGAAGAGATCGTTGTACAGATATCTGGTCACTGGCAAACTCGTTGAACGCATGGTTTTTCTGACCATCTTGATATCTCCTCAAATCCTCGTCCGTCAACGCTTGAGTATTTATAGCCACGCTTTTTCCAAGCTCACCTACAAACAAATAGTCTCAACATCAGCATAATTCGATGGGTGTTCAGAATATATCCGGAAAAGTGCTGTAAAAATTGAATAACGCATGCATTTTAATGAAACTTTGTGATTTTGTAGGAACAAGAAGTGTACATTGAATGACGTTGGGTCGGTATTCCGGGGATGGGTCGTATAACTGAAGATATTTTGTGGAATGCACAGCTATTCTGCAGTGTTGTATATATTCTTAATCAGACGTGTATAAAAACGCTGAACAAAATTTCAAGGCAATAAATCGAATAGTAAGGAAATGGTAACACTTTTCCGGAAACTTTCTGATCACCTTTCGTATAATTAATGAATCATTATTATTATAATTACCATCATCATTATTAGTTTTTTGTTTGTTTGTTTGGAATTTAATTAACGTCGCTTTAACAGTATTTCAGTCATATCGCGACGTCCAGCTCATTACAGGTGGAAGTAGACCCCGGGGGACTTCTGTACACTATTTGAGGAACAGAGTGCACCCGGGTAGAACCACCGACCTACCGCAAGCCAGATGGAAGGCTTCCTCACTTGAAATATCCGAAGTACCCAAACTGGGATTCGAACCTAGAGCGGTGAGGGGCTGAGATATTGCAAGTCAACAACATTATCCATTCGGCCACAAAGGCCCCTTCATTATATGAAGTATCACCATTAATAGTATCATTGCTAATTGTATATTCATTATTTGTGTTAATTATGTTATTATTGTGGTTGTGTTGATGTAATTATATCCATTATCATCATTTTTATAATTATTATTATTATTATTATTATTATTATTATTATTATTATCATTATCATCATTATTATTATTATAATTATTATTCTTCTTCTTCTTATTATTATTATTATTATTATTATAATTATTATCAGTATTAGCATTATTAGTATTATTATTATTATTATTATAACACATCTATTATCAATAAAATAATAATTTTGTTTAAAATTATAATCATAATCATAATTTTTATTATTATGTGAATAATAACTAACAAACAAAATATAATAGTTCAATTTTAAGACATTGATATTCATAATCATTAGCAAGGCCTAAATAACGGCTATAAAGGGTATGTTCTGCTGTGTCTGTAGTATGTTGACATAAGCGGAGCCATAACTATAGACATGAAGGTTACGTTCTATTGCTTTCTGTAGTATTTTTACATAAATGGAGCCATTACTATATACATAAAAGGGTATGTTCAGTTGTTTTCTGTAGTATTTTTACATAATCGGTGACATAACCACAGACATAAAGGGTATGTTCTGCTGTTTCTGAAGTATTTTTTACATAAACGGAACCATAACTACAGATATAAAGGGTGTGTTCTGTTGATTTCTGTAGTAGGTTTACATAAACGGAGCCATAACTACAGACATGAAGGTAATGTTCTGTTGCTTTCTATTGCATTTTTTCATAATACATACATAAAAGGGTATGTTCTGTTGATTTCTGTAGTATTTTTACATAAACGGAGCCATATCTACATGTACATACATAAAAGGGTATGTTCTACTGTTGTGTGTAGTAATTTAACATTGATGGAGCCATAACTTCATACATAAAAGGGTATGTTCTGTTGATTTCTGTAGTATTTTACATAAACGGAGCCATAACAAAAGACGAAAAGGGTATGTTTTATTGTTTTCTGTAGTTTTTCATATAAACGGAGCCATAAATACAGACATAAAGGGTATGGTCTGTTTTTTTTTCTGTAGTATTTGTACATAAACGGGGCCATAACTACAGACATAAAGGGTATGTTCTGCTGTTTCTGTATTGTTTTTATATTAACGGAGCCATAACTACATACATAAGGGTATGGTATGTTTTTTCTGTAGTCTTTTTACATAAAGGGAGCTATAACTACTGACTTTAAAGGTATGCTCCGCCGTTTCTGTAGTTTTTTTTTAGAAACGTGGAGCCATAATTACAGACAAAAAGGGTATGTTCTGCTGTTGCTGTATTTTTTCTGCATAAAGGGAATGGTCTGTTGTTTTCTGTAGTAGTTTTACATAAACGGAGACATAACAACAGACATAAAGGGTGTGTACTGTTGTTTTCTGTAGTATTTTTTTTTTTAAATAAACAGAGCCATTAATACAGACAAAAAAGGGTACGTTCTGTTGTTTTCTGTTGTATTTTTACATAAAAAGGGCCATACCTACATACATAAAAGGGTATGTTCTGCTGTTTCTGTATTTGTTTTTTCACACAAAGGGTATGGTCTGTTGTTTTCTGTAGTATATTGACATAAACGGAGCCATAACTACATACATAAAGGGTACGTTCTGATCTGTTGGTAAGTATATGAGTTAAAACCAGACAATAACTACAGATTAAAGGGCTTGTTTTGTTATGTTGTTTAGTATATAGCTACATGTACAAAAAAGGGCATCATTACAGGTATAAAGGGCTTTTTTGTAATGTTCTTGATTAAATTAACATAAACTGACACATATTTGCGGATGAAATAATTGTTTCAGTATATAAACATAATGGGACCATAGCTACAGATATAAAGGGTATGTTCTGTTAAAATGTTTAGTATATTAATATAAACTGGACCACAGCTACAGATACAAAGGGTATAATATGTTGTTTAGTATGCAAAAATAAACGGAGCCATTATTACAGATATATTTGGTATGTTTTGTTATTAAGTATATAAACATATATAGGGGCAACAACTACAGATAAAAAGGGTATGGTCTGTTGTTTAGTATACAAACATAAACAATGTCATTATAACATGTATGTATATAGATGTATGTATAGTTTATTCATACATAGGTCATCGGTCGATCAGAATACAGTATAGTAAGAACACTAATAATAATTATTATTATTAGAATAATATGTGAATGACATGTCAGTTTTTGTCAGACTGACAAAATACATTTTACATAGAATTTGAAATATATTTTTTTTATTAGTGCAAACGTGCATGTATAAAGTATCTAAATATTTTTTAACCAAAAATTCTTCATTAGTTAAAGTTTGATTCATATTCGAAAGGGAAATACTCCTTTTCTCAAAAAAAAGTGTAGTTTATTTCACATATTGTTAAATGTTGCAGGCAATTTTATCAAATATTACATACATAAATCCTAATACTAGATAATATTTCTATGGTTATTGGCATTGACAAACATTGTTAATTGATCCATGAGCAAACATTACAAAAACTCTCTTTTCTATCTTTCTTTCCATCCGTTTTCAGTAGTACCCTTCCTTTTTCTCTTTCTCTCAATTTCTCTGTATCTCCTTTGGTATTTGTCTGCCACTCTCCCCTTAATGGAAAAATAGTCATTTCTCCTTTTAAAATTTCTTTAAAAAAATATAAAGATTTTTTACTATGATAACTGATTCATTTGACGAAGTTCTGTAAATTGAGGATTTTTCCATAAATATCCTTTGATGTATGTTACTCTGGTGTCATGATAAAGTGGACAAAATGTGAAAATCATCTTCTGAAGAGTAATTAAGTTGGCAATTCCAAAGGTTATTAAAGGAGTTAGCTGGGAATTGTGACCTCTACCAGTTTCTACTTCTAGTCTATGAGTTAGGGATTGAAACCTACTTAGAGACAGTCTAAATGTTTCTACTGTAATATTGTCAAGATAAGTTTTAAAATCCAAAGTCAGAAATCAGTTTAAATGATATCGCACTCGTTTAGCATTTTATCTGTCCGTTCCAATTTTGTTTATAAGTGTCACTTAACCTAAAATCTAAAATACGTTTTAGTAAAATTTTCATTAGAAGTCCAGGATTTTCTGTTAATGTATGCTTCCATTAATACAGATAAATTGTTCCTTCATGCTGTGTCCTTTAATCTATAAAGATCAACGTGGCTATGATAACAGATATAAAGAGTATAAAAGACTATGTTCTATTCTTTACATAAGTTTTTAGTTTTTATTCTTTTAATATCCAATAGACATATACATGTCCATGCGTTAACCTATCATGTAAAGGTTGACATAGGATATATAATTAATATCTGTACACAGTAATAATAAACGGCACGGTACATTTCTACATGTTGCACCGGCATGTAACATCTCACACACAAACAAACATCTGTTTACCCATATAAATTGGTACAGCTGTCTTCACAATCTGTTTACCCATGGACATTGATACAGCTGGCTTCAGCTATTATACGTAGCCTTTTATACATACATTTCCAGTTGTAATAGTCCGAGGACATGTAACATCAATAAAATTAATGATTCATTGTTAACGAGTTCTGTTATTTTATCAGTGGTATTACTACACAGAAGCAACGTTATTTTTCTTGGTGCAGAACTTACCTTTGTTTAAAAAACTGCTCTCGCTTAAAAAAAAAGCATTCATTCATTTTCAAAGATTTCTAAATGTTTTAATATGTTCTGATCGGAACTCTTCAGCGTTTATTCAGGTAACGTGGTTTCCCTCGGGCAAAATTTATTTCAGGAAATTTGGAAATTCAGGAAAATTGATTTCTAAAAACATGAAGAATATGCTGTACATTCAAATTTCGATTAGCGGCACGTACCCTGATTCTTCAGTGTACACAAGTTATAAGATATTTTTGTAATTTGTATTTATCACATGACTTTGCCTATTTCCGGTGAAACATAATCATCACGTACTTTCTTATACAAACAAAACGTTACATATAAGAACCGATTTACCCGACCTTTATATTCATCCGTAGCATAGTTTACAGAATAAAACAAACTGTTGCCTTGAAGTTAAAATTTAGTTATTTTAATTTGTTAAATTCTAATATTTACGCAGCTTCGAATTCTAGACAGAGGTTTGATAGACTTTTCCACTAAAATATGGATCTACATTTTTGGCTCATGATTATCAATATATTTACCATAGCGTATTTATTTGGTCAACATTATACATTGAAAATACTAGATAGATTTTCCAGCTTTCACCTTGCTTTATTATGTTATGTGATAAAAAGAATATCAGATTCGTTTTCACTATATAATTTGTATTATTAGAATCGTCCTGGAACCTTTATTTAGCTCGCCAGAGGCTCGCTTATAAAGATTCTTGGACTCGTCTTATGAAATTTTATATAAAGTGAAAGCTCTTCAGATATCCTTTATATGTAATACGTTACTGTAATTTTGTACATAAATGAGACACAAATAAAGAATATCTATCAATTTAAATCACTTCAAAAATGAAATTGAGTTCATCTTACAGGTTATTTCTATGAACAAAAACATTATTTTCTTTCATCTGATGGCTTTTTTTATCGACTTGGTGAATCTAACTGTCTTTATACATAATTTGTAAAAAAGAGAATTTTAACTGTGTTGTTGCTTTTCAAAATTTGGTTACATCGACCAAGTCTAAGTACCTTTTCAACCAAAGTCAGCAAAATGAAACTTAAGCCTAGCTTTGGGTGATATATGTATCTGCTATCCTTTTTTATAAATTCGATAAACCATCACTTACGTTTCTATTTCTTTGGCTAGCCATGCAAGTACATTGTTAAAGACATACTTAGTTAGAATTGTTTTTACCAACGAGACCCAGTTTGACAATCGGGAAATGCTTTCAATATCTTTAATAAACTGGTTGTAAAATGCTTAAAGTCATATTAAAGCTCAAACTCATATTTAAATCGCTTTATTTTGTGCCTGTGCTCATAATCATGTAAACATGAAATAAAAACAATCACAAAACACGGTTAGCTTACTATGTGAACGTCTTTCCTCTTTTTGTGATCGATAGGCCAATTCTTTCATTTCTGATTTTAATATCACTAGAAATTTGAGGTATTGTATACATTTCACATTTCTGTTGATTTTTTGGACACCCTACATCCGAAGCAAAATTTCATGAATGCGTCTCATGGTGTGATTTAATCAATTCGTAGTATTCAGTTTAAACTCATATTCAAATAGCTTTATTTTGTGCCTGTGTTGATAATCATGTTAATATTGAATAAAAAATCTCAAAACACGGTTAGCTTACTATGTGAACGTCTATCCTCTATTTGTGATCGATAGACCAATTCTTTCATTTCTGATTTTAATATCACGAGAAATCTGAGGTATTGTATACATTCCACATCTCTGTAGACTTTTCGGACACCCTACATCCGAGGCAAAATTTTATGAATGCATCTCATGGTGTGATTTATTCAATTCGTAGTATTCAGTGCATACCACAAACCCTGTGATGCCATCTGCGTGGTTGCATATAATGCGTAAATGAGCAAACGCTCATTATTTATGAGCTCGTCCAAAATATTTCCTGTTTCCTCGACAGCGTTCAATAATGATGTAATGATAAATACTCGATTGTATGTTTGCATTGTGCTTCTGGTATTTCCAGTAGAGAAGAAAACATTTTTACAGTCCCATTATTGTAATATCTATCTCGTTTGACTTGCAGACAAATACGCAATTATTGCCATTTTGAGATATCTAGCTCGTCTCATTACTATACACATCAATTATTAAACCAAAAATGAATACATGTAAAACGTAAAAAAAACTGTCTCATTTGTTACGGGCGCCGCCAAAGCTCTCTTTAAACTAGATGATTTTGGGTAGTCTGCTTAACATTAAGAGTGTTCTTTTTCCAATTCTGTCTGCGTTCCAACAACCCAGGAATTTACATCTATAACCAAGACTAGGCAACAATTCTAGATACAATGTTATACTGCTTAATCAGTAAACATATATACCTATATACATATTTATTTAAGGCACATATTGCTTCATGTGCTTGTCCAGCTAGTGTATGTTGAACTTAAGAGGAGAACCCGCCTGTTGTAAAACAGACTTCCTAGATATACAGCAATTTCTATGTTGTCATATTTATACAAGTTTCGCATTGTGATCTGTTTTCCTAAATATCTTAACTTTTGTTCTTTTGCTTTCTTTTCTTTTATACTTAATTTTTATCTATCATATTTATTATTGTATTGTTCAAGAATTTGTTACCAGTGATGAAGTTCAATGGCAGAAACTGAGAATAGAACAATATCACCAGCATACATGTATATTATAATAACAGTTTGATCATAACTACAGGTAGATCTATATTATCTAAACCATGATTCACAACTCAGTTTTCAAATCATTCAGATACATACTAAATGGGAAGCGGGGATGACAATCGCCTTGCCTTACCCCAAGACAGCAGACATACTCATTATCTTAAAATATGTACATGTTTGACTTAAGACTTTGTAGAAGAATGCATGAATCATCTTTCTGACAGAATTTTGCAACTGACTCCAGCTTAAATTAGTTTGTGTCAGAGATTTTCCCTTACAGAGTGGTCAAACGCGTTGGTTAAGCCAATAAAAGCATCTGTATGTTTATTTGTTTATTTGGAATTTAACGTCGCTTTAACAGTATTTCAGTCACTTCGTGACTTCCAGCTCATTACAGGTAGAGGAAGACCCCGGGGGACCTCGGTACACTATTTTAGGCACAGAGTACACACGAGTAGAACCACCGACCTACCGCAAGCCAGCTGGAAGGCTTCCTCACACGAAAAAATCCGAAGTGCCCAGACCGGGATTCGAACCCACAGAGGTGAGGAGCTGAGAGATTGGAAGTCAATGACTATAACCACTTGGCCACGGAGGCCCCCAATATAAGCATAAAATGGTATGTTATAAGACTGTAACAAAATTTTTATTTATTTGTACCCAATTTTCCAATGAACCCTGTTTG
>JAULCC010376543.1:0-11509 GCA_032358795.1 Nuttallia obscurata | reverse complement strand
TTTTATGTTCATTATATTTCTATCTTACAGTGCTGGACACTGAATAAATAAAAGTTCAATGTCACACATCCATAGTTATTTATTAATAATTCCTTCTTGTAATGGTTTAATTCTTACTTAAAATAAAGTATGACATTCACTGACACTATCAATAATTCTTATGTAAGTAAACATAAATAAGGATAAATTGACTATTTGTTCGCCACTACTTATCAAGTATTAAGAGGAGATTCTGGTTCAGTTTGTATGCTGAATCTCATGTACAGAATCTACTAGAGTTTAGCCTCAGATATTGAGCTCATGAATATCATTTCACTGACTTGAGTTACGTGACAATGAGATTTAATTATAAAGAAGAGAGCATTGATTTATTTAAATTATTTTCTCAAAAACATCAACCAACAAAATAACAACAAGTTGAATGAGGTAAACATTACTATATAAAAAAACAAGAGGGACATGGTGGCCCTGGATGTGTTCCTCTGAATATGGCATCCATTTTTTTATAAACAGCAAGGAAAATTTTCCCCAAATGTATATTGCATAAGGTTTCAGAGGAGAAACTGAATGTTGCCAGCCAAGGAACACTTATATTATTTTCAAAATCTGCCTTTCCATCTCTGTTGCCATGGCAATCAGAGTTCTTCATGGAATCTAATTCTTTGAACAACTTTGAAAGAGGATCACCTATAAAACTACCTGTTATTAATCAAACAAAACAATAATTTTTTTTTTTAAGAAGTTGAAGAATCTTTTAAGTGGTAGATCTAGATCAGCTTTCAAATTTTGATTAGATCTGGATCAGAGCATATTCAGTTACAAACAGTTACTATATAAATTGATCTTAGAGTAATAACTCAGTTACAACTCAATCATTCTTACATTTTAGCAGGTGCAACAGTGCAAGTGCATGCGTTGCATAAAATCCTATTTTTAAAGGTGCCTAAAGGTGCCTAATTCAGATTTAGTATGTTATCACCCTCAACTACGTACATACCATTATTACCTATAATCACTACGATTCATCATGGAAAATGTATTGAGGTCATAACCGAGTTTATGTTTCAGTGACAAAGACTAATAACATAAAAAATATCTTTTTATATTCATTCATTTAATTTCTTAATACATCATATAAACTCATTGAGTGGTTTATATGATGGAGAATTTTTCAAAAATAAGTTGACAGATGGAGGGACAAGGCGATGTTAGATACTATTCCTCATCAGATTTTGTCAGAAAGTTTTTGCACATCAAATCCATCATTTTAGAAAATTTCACTTATGTGTCTTTTTGAGTTCTACATAATTCAGTTTGTTCCCGGATGAGCGCTGTTTATTTCCTTCTGGTTGTTTAGTGCCACTGTGTAGAACTCCATCTGAAGTTCTTTTAGATTTTTTGGTGCCCTGTAATGGAAATAGCAGATTTAGATGATTATGCTTGCAATATAATTAAAATAGTTTAGCCAAAGATGAGTTATAACTGTAAGCTGAATATATGCAAAATAATATGAAAACAAAAGGGTTAGGCTATAACAACATTAGTTACAATCACCCCTTAATAGCAAAATAGTTTTTGTTGATGTACAGGGAAGATGGTTTTATGATTACTAATGTTTAGAAAAAAAACATCTTAATTGAGCACATTATTCTTAAACATGTATAAATTCCAAGATATGGGCTCATTGGGTTGTTCGTTTTATTCTGAGAAGAAATATACAGGTTTTTCTTTACCTTTTTTGTTTTGAACCACTCGTATTATCAAAACTTATACATGTATCTTTGGGCAGATCTGCGGTGGAAGCTGTCGGAAAAAAAGTGAAAATCATTATCTAGAAAATAGAATATACAATTATCATGCATCAATAATCTAATTGTAATAAGCAACTCCAGAAAAAATGGTCACAGTTCTAATTTTATATCTGTCATGCTGACAAATGCAATTATAGAAACAGTTATCCTACAGAAATAGTCTTTGAAATACCACTCGGTCACTCCTAGTTAAAAAGATTATAACACATTAACATAGGTATATAAATATTGATAGCTGGTTATTGGTGTGTGCTGTGTTTTTTATAAAAATCTAATACTTAACAATAACTATTTAAGTCTAATGATAAAATAATGAAAAGAATAAAAAATAGTTTATGATAAAGTGATTCTGATCTATTCCTCAATCAGAGTACATTATATTTTAGGTCTAAAAATTCAAGCTGATATGACTTTACTGCAAAGAGATCAGAGGAAATTATTTTAGGGTTAAAGTAACTTTGCAGAATGTTATGTAACCAGATGAAATAACCTAGAGTTATGTAATCTAATAGAACTTCATATATCATGACATGAGAAAAAAATTGCAAAGGTTTCTTTTTAGTTTTGTTTTCTTAGATTATTTACTAATGTGTACATTTTACCCCATGTAATTAAGATAAAGAAACATAGTCAAGAAAAAAAGTAATGTTTATATATTATGGATGTTTTATATACTTAAACTTAGTTGATATGTATTTAAACAGCACACAATGTTTTATCTTATATACTGACATTATTTGTACCTGCTTGAGAGTTGTAATTGCCATCTACAACTGTGATCAATTTTGCACTGTTACCACTGCCATCAACAGATGTCTCTCTGCTAAATGCTGAATAAAAAACACACAAAAAAATCAAATTAAAACAAGTTAGAATGTCAGAAATTAATGATGAAAGATATTTTGTTTAAGCGAAATTTCAAACCATTTATCCTGATGTCAATTTATCAAATCATATTATTTTGGAATTTGATTTCACAACAAACTAACTGTATTTATTGTAGCGGGCCGGGTACAGTTAACTGGTGGAAAAGTAGTGTAGGTACGACCAGGTGGCTCAGTAGCTCAGAGGTTAGAGTGTTGGTACAGTAAGCCAGAGGTCCTGGGTTAGATTCCCAGTTAGGCCACATTTTGTCATCTGTCCTGTATATATATTATCTCTTTTGTTTTTCAGGAAAAAGGGGCTGGGTAGAGAGCTAAAATAATGTTGCAATGAGCTAGAAGACCACTTTTTATAAATATCATAAAATGCAATTGAGACATTAACATAGTTTTGTGGCAAATACTCAAATGAATTATTTGAAATAGGATAGAGAATTTTTTTAAGAAACTGTACACATTAAGTAAATTAAGACTTTTAAATTTTATATCACACACACTAAATAGCAATACCATGCTGATTAAAACTTTCTTTTGATAACACATTTTAGGGCTTTTTTATTATCTGATGTGCAGTATTCTACATAAAAATATATTTAAAACCATGGACATAAAATATTACTAAAACCAACCTTCACTAAGATCTGTGTTGATCTCTGCGATCTGCACTGGTTTAAATGTTTCATTGCTGCTGCCATTTAAGGTATGTCCGCTGTAGAGGACATCAGCATCTATCTCTCCTTGATTAAAGTTTTCTTCTGGTTGACCTAAGGAATGTAATATAAAAAAGATATATAACTATAGATATACATGTACCAAGAAAAATTATCAAATTCTGTATGGAATCTTTGAACAATGAAGTATATATATAAATCTACTATATATAGATTCCAGACTTTTTGTAATAAACTCATCAAATGTCATACAACGTATTTCCTTTTATTAGATAAGCCCACACATTGGTATTTCTAAAAACATTTAATTATTTCGTGCAGTTACAATACCCAAATTATATTTTAAGAATTATTTTATGTACTTTCAAATTGACTATATATAGTTGTTATATTTTTTAATGAAAATTTCAATTATTATATGACAAAATTTAGCTGAAAGGAATGTTTGATAAATCGATTTAGTAACACAGTAAACAATAACAATCTTTTAAACCAGTTTATGTCAAATTTATCGATTAAACAATTGTTGCATCAGTTTAAACCTAAGGAAGTACAATTGTCTTGTATACTTCTGTTTTAAACCATAAATAACCCTGTTCGGTGCCTCAGTATGTAAGGTAGACAACTACTGCCGGCAAGCAAACCATTGGTAGTTGCCATAGCGCACTGTTAACAATGCAAATAAAATTGAGGTGGCTATTGATTCAATAGCGGTGAATCGGTACTGCATACGATTACTTAAACATTTTTTAAATTTCAAATCAGTAAATAAAAAATGAATAAAGCTTTATCACCTATTGCAAAAATCATCGTCTCTACATCCATTGCCCCAGGAATCCCATAGAAAGCCGCAGAGTAGCTGAACAGACCAGCGATGTCCTCAGAAACTGTGTCGCTCAGTGGAAGCGACGGTCCACCCCCGGTCTTCTGCTTAGAAGTCTTCTGGATAGTAACTTCGGTTTTGGTCTTCTTTACCATGTTAGGCCATTTTTCTTTTATCTCGGTCACTGTATGCTTCACAACTCCGACCGAGTTGACTTGATTCCAAACGGCGTCCTGCATTGCCTTGGTTATTCCGGACGAGCCATTGCAATGTTTAGCATTTAGTACATGAAACTTCTCTTTGACAATTTTTTTTATTATTTCTGTATCATTAACGGTGAAAGAGTTAACCCAGGGTTAATTTAACCAACGTTTATACAATTGGGTGCAGATGTAATCCGGACACTAATTTTGTGGCAAATGACCTGTTCACCTTCCTGTGCTTCCTCAGATGAAAAGCTGTATCGCCCAAAGCAGAACTCGAACCCATCACCAAACATCGGTGAAGGAATAAGTGATTTGAAAATAACGACTATAACCTTTGTTTTCTAGGACTACTTTTCTATGCGAATGACTACAAAAAACTTCCAAACCCAAAGAACAAGGAGTTGGCACGGAATTTTCAGATAGTTAGTGTACATAAAGTAAAAGTTAAAAGTCAAACTGTCGTTGCATGTTCTCAATGTTTATTTAAAAGACAAATATTGCAAATTAGTTCTGTGGATGTGCCGACACCAGCAGGTATAAAAACCTGCGTTTGGAAGTACCTCTAGGGTATCATACATGGTAGTTGTCATGGCGATCTACATTTAAAATATAAAACGAGTTTTCAGAAAACGAAAAACACGAAGCTCTGCTGAGTTTTTGTACAGATTCTGATAACGAGTTAAATACTTTCAATATACCTTGACTACATAATAATGTAAGATACTTTTTATCAGATTACTCTAGAAATTAGTGTTTTAAATAGAAATGCCATTACATAAACCCTCAGCACTTTATTGCTTTGGTTTAAACAGTGTAATTTAGTCAATGAACAAAAAAGTAGCTCCAATACAATTTCATTTATTTCATTTGAAACAGACTTGTTCTAATAAATAAGTGCTTTTTGATCAAAATTTAACTGATTTGATAACCTACACAAGGATCAATGTAGTTAAATAAGGAATTTACCTCAAATAAGATAAACTCTGGGAATGAGCTAATACTTAAGAGGTCACTGTCTATCAATGTACATCGCTGGCTACATGTATCAATGTACGTCACACGTATGAATACATTAGGTAACGATAAATAACGGATAATGTATCAAAAATATAGAAGGGTGTTTTATCACTCAAAGACCGGAAGTACCGTGATGATTTAGTGTACAGTTGACCACATACAGGTTTTTGGTTCCCAATAACGTCTAGATTACGTAACAACATATCAATACAGTAGTATTAGTAAAAACTTGAAGTTTGCAAATATATGGCTATATATAGATCTAGAACACATAATCAATTGTAATCCGCTTAGCTGTAGCATTCACGATCCAATATCTGCATTTTAGTTTTTCAAGATTTAACGATTTATATAAGTATTATTTGTCCTTCCTGTATTTACATAATCTTCAGAGCAAATTGATACCTATGGAATCTTACTTTAGAATGTTGTTTCCACGATCATTCAATTACTAATTAACCTGTTATGATACTATTGTCAAGGACATCTCAGCCATTGCACTATTGACATGTAAACTGCAAGTTTAATTTCCATAAGAGTACGATTTTCATCGTGACAGTTGTTAATTGATCGTGAAATGTTATGGTGTTAGATACCATTCAATTTAAATACACCTACCCGTCAGACAATTATCGCGACTGTTTACTTCATTCATACCTGTACAAATATTACACTCCACAGGTAAACACGGGTATGGGTGAAATAATTTGCATACTTAATTTTCTTTATTCTCTTCCTGTATATTTTTGTGTCTGATTTAACAAAAATGATTTGCAACGAAGGTAGCGTCAGCTATAGTTCATGAACGTGACTTACTAAGGGCACCTCGTAATGTGTTCCGGGTTGTTATAAAATCCACAAAGGCAACTTTAGAATCGATAACATTTACAGTGCTAAGGGTGTTCGATTCTAAAACCTTTTATCTACCTGCTTCACAATTGTACACACCATTGTGTTGTTGTTTTTCATTCTGATTTACGACGTTTACTTATAATTAATCATGGTAAGTTATATGAAAATATCTCTGTAAATAAAGATACGAAATAGCTTTATTTTCCATGTTTCGAACCGACCATGTAGTCATCAAAAGAATGCAAAAATGCTGTGTTTATATTCGCATATTTCATCATAGCTAATTTCCATTTATTAAAGGCGAAGAAAGATGCAAAAGAGTGTCGCGACACTATCGCGCTTTTTTTAAGTTTAGTTTAATCACATTTTATTGCTTTTTCTTGCATATACATTCATACAAAATACATATAAAATAAGATGAGCAAAAAACAGCAGGGTTGTGTAACAAGTACTATGAAGGGCGCAGTGGCGTATTGGATATGGTGTCCGCCTTGCGTTTAGGAGGTTGCGGGTTCGAGCCCCGAATGGGGCCTCTCTCCTGACCTTTATTGTTGACACCAAGTACTGGTTCTACCCAGGAAACAGATTCGAAAGTGTTTTTACAAGCCATAGGCTTTCAACATAGTCGAGATACAGAATTCAATATACCATGGGAATATCTTTTTTTTTTCAAAGATACAAAGAATAGCCGAGTGTACTTTATGAAAAGGTTGCCTAGGAACAGAAACAATTGATGTGCTATACGTACTGTATTTTCAACTTAAAAATAAGATTTCGTCTTCTTCATGATAAGTCTATCGATGCCAAATAAAAGTTTTGAGTACTGAATGGATGGACTGTTCGGTTTGTTTAAAATACATTTGACGCCTCAGATAACCATAACGGTTACATGTACATGTAAAAAGAAAATTTTCAGAAGCATCTTCAGGCCAGAATTAAAGGCACAAATAGGATCTTCTAGAATGTGATAACTTTAAAGGTCGAAATGTAAGTTACTTCAGTTTTTTCTAACATGAGCATGGTGAATAAAAGCGTTTTCCAGATAAAAAATGACTTAGGTTTAGTGATAGGCGTGAACATTTCATTCAGCGTGGAAGGGGTTAGTATTGTCGGAGAGAAAAAATGATGCGACAACGCATCAGTTGAATATGTCATATTTTTTTAACGTGATCTAAGGGCTTTTGACTTTTAAAGAATATTGTAATCTAATTTCAGAGAGTGGCTATGAAAACAGGAGTGACGGCCCTAATAGGTTTCCGTAGTTACTATCTGCGATTTCTCTTTATACCTATGCAAACCTTTAAAGTGTGAGATTGTATCACTTGAGTTAAGTCTCAGTCTTCTATGTACTTGAATGACTTAGAGGAGACCTTATTGTTAAAAGGATTTGAAGGGATCGACGTTGCCATGATTAAGCTTTTTCTCCCCCTATATGCAGATGATATTGTAATATTCTCTAGTACAGACGTCGGATTACAAAAAGGTTTGAATATCTTGCAGGAGTATTGTCATAGGTGAAAACTCATTGTTAATGTTGAAAAAACGAAAATTATGATTTTTAAGAAAGGGGGAAGAATACACAGGGGGTCTAGATTTACTTATTATAACATTGATATAGAAATAGTTAAAAGCTTTACTAAATTGGGCATAGGTTTTACTTCTGGTGGTTCCTTTAATTACGGCCTCTAAGCATTAGCAGGGCAATCATTAAAAGCCATTTTCAAATTAAAATCACACCTGTGCCATTTTACAAACATATCTGTGCAACACATGTTGGAATTATTTGATAAATTAGTTCTCCTAATTCTTATTTACGGGGGTGAAGTACGGGGTTTTTATACCGCAGATAAGATCGAACGAGTTCATTTACAATTGTGTAAGCAATTACTAGGAGTCAAAAGAAAACGCAAAATAACTTTATTTACGGGGAACTAGGAAAGGTCTCATTAAAACAGCAAAGGACAGTGTCTATAATTCGCTACTGGTCAAAAATTGTTACATGCCCTGAAATTAAATATGTCAAACGCATTTATAGCATGATGTTAGAAGATATGCATAGGCAACCAAATAAACCATCTTGGATATGTTATGTTAAGAATATACTGCACTCCTTAGGTTTTAACAATGTTTGCTTACAGCAAGGCGTTAGAAACCCAACCGCTTTTATTATTGTTTTCAAGCAAAAATTAAACGATAATTCCATCCAGACTTGGAACAATGAGCTTTGTAACTCACCAAAAGCTGACAGTTATCGCCTTTTCTTAGAATTTTAAAACATATGTAAATGTAGGTAATATTCCTAAGTTTAGACAAGCTATGACACGATTAAGAGTATCTTCCCATTAAGTAGAAATTGAAATTGGTAGATGGCACAAACCAAACCCAATACCAAGACGTGAGAGAAAATTCCAATACTGCAACAAATTAGAAGATGAATTTCACTTTGTATTAGAATGTCCCCTTTACAATGAATTAAGAAAAAGATATAGTAAAGACTTCTATTGGCGTCATCTGAATATTCTAAAATTTACCGAGCTCTTAAAGTCTGAAGTTGAGAAAGATGTTAAAAACTTGGTTGATTTTTATAAAAGTTTAGAACTAAGACAAAGCATGTTTTATATACATGCAAATGGTTAAAACTTAATTGTACACGCCTCCTAAGATACCAACGTTATGTTAGTCTTAAATAAATGATTCAGTTTAAGATTGGTCTATCTTTTAGATATGTCACACATTTGTTTTTCAAATAAATAGTCTTGAATACAAATTTATACTTATATTTGTCAACCTTGGAAAGGTTATATGTAATATATGTATATAATATATGTATGTAACAATATATGTTTGTATGTAATAATGTATATCTGGAGAAAATCAACAAGAACACGTGTTTTTTAATAATATTTTTCCAACGTTTCGGCGTTAAGCCTTCATAGTGAATAATGTAACGTAAACATAACAGTGGAAGTGACGTCATGATATTATACAACGTTACATTAAAAGGCGGTAAACTGTTCACATGACGACACAACGGGAAAATCTATGGAATGCTTTATAAGTAGACTTTTTCTAAGAAATGGAATTACACTGTAGTTGAAAAATTGGCATTTTGAAAACTTACGGGTTTCAATTTCATCTCAAAATGGTAAAATATGAGATTATTTTCTGTAATTAACAAATTTGCACTATATATGATATATATTTGCATATATGAATATCACTGCCTTTGACTATCCATTGTATGTTCGTGTTATAAATGTATACTGTTGGGCCATTAGTGGCTGAAATGAGGCTCATGACAAATTCTGACCGATGAGTTCTATTATATGAGAGTATGAGACTATGTACATACACTAGAAGTTTTTTTAACCCCAGTAAAATCTATTTTGACGTTTTGTGCTGACAATTGCAGTTGTCATAAACTCTATACGACATGGACCTGTGTTTTCTTTATGATTGCCATGTCCTTAATTGTACCCTTACTTTAAAAGCAAACCAGTAAGGTCATATGTATACCTGGGTCACTCTTGACACAAACCAATATATTTCTCTCTCTCTCTCTCTCTCTCTCTCTCTCTCTCTCTCTCTCTCTCTTTCTCTCTCTCTCTCTCTCTCATGCATACAGTGGATTAGACAATGAAGTCGCCCCAATTCGTGAAGGTAGTAATCATAAGAATTATAGATCATCATTATTGTCGATTTTGTTTTGTACGTGAAGGGGCACATGCCTTAACTCTTTGTCCAAGATTATTCGATGCAAGATAGTTTTTTCCACTGACAATAAGGATATAGGGAAGATGTTTTTGTAATATGTTTTTATGCTTTTATTTTATCGTTTTTAAAAATTTTTGTTCAAGCCCTGAAGTGGTGTACCATTTCAAACCGTCAAGGTCTATTTTAACTGATAAAATATTTTAAACCAGTCTACAGATAATGTTTGGCTTCGCTACGTTGAGTTAAATGTGTACGTATATAAAACGACCTTAAATACATAGGCATTGATGGCGTAATGTAAGACATTTGGTCTAGTAACCTTTTTTCGGTGTGTCGGCGTTAGTTCGAGGCTCGAGCCGGTATCTTATTTGCTTTTAATCAATCCTTCTTTTAGATCATGGTGTATATATCGAAAGAGAACAAAAGTTATTCAAGTGCTTTAAGTTTTGATACAGTCGTCTCAAAAATGTTTTTATGGAGTAAAATAGTTACGGTATCACCTTTAAGAAATTAATACGTCTACAAGACGAATCACTTCTGCTGACCAGATAAACCTAAGGTCATTCGGTTACCACTTTCCAAGGTCACTAAGAGCCATGGTCACGGGATAAAAAACATTAGCGGTGACTTTTGATGCTTAGCAACCACATACTGAAAAGGTATATGTCAAAAAACTCAAAATGCATTTATTTTAATGAATATATCAATATTTATTTTTTGTCGATACAAACCTAAAAGCGAGTCAAAACTTAACATTAGTAATTGATAATATGAAATTGATAAAAGTGTACTGACAATCTAACAAAGATAACCAAACACTTACGGAGAATACCAGTAAAGTAGCCACTGTCCGAACCTAACTCTATATAATGCACTTTACTAAACAGATATATATATTATTAGACATGTTGTCTAGATGCATCTGACTTTATGATCGATGATATATATGGCAATTAATAAAACGCACAAACTAGCAAGTAACTAAATACTGCTTATATGTCCAATGCCGTGAAAGAAGATATTTTATACAAGTAACATTAGTACAACCTTAGTTTACTGTAAAGCTTTATTCAGTCTGTGTTTATCTATGACGAAAAAAAACAGTCATATTCGGCAAGATAGCTGCATGTCTTTTTTCAAATGAAAATGTAGCAAAATGTTATATAAATATATACATACCAGTCAACTACGTATGTCCACCAAGGTCACCCCGAAAACGCACTTCAATTAAGTAAATCAATTCAATGTCTCTTCAATATTATACCCGCTAACGTAACGTAAGACTAAAACACAACTTAAACCTTTCAATGATATTCGACAATACCTGTTTGTTTGTCTGACATGCGGGCGACCCGGACAAAACAGAATATTCTGAAACCTTATACCGACGTGGTACACTGGGTTCCTGTGGTAGTTGTAAATACTTCCTGGTCGGCCGGTGGTTATTTATTCAGCGAAACGACGGTTTATAGAAATCCCCATTTGAATGTCTCACATACAAGGTGAGAAATGAATTAAGCCACATGGTGAAAAT
>JAULCC010376432.1:0-11509 GCA_032358795.1 Nuttallia obscurata | reverse complement strand
CCCCGTAGGGTACCCCTCATGAGGAGACTTTCGAACAACAACAACAACAATGGATGCCGGAATTCACTTAACTACAATTTACGTAAAATAAAATAAAGCACGAAACAATATGTAGGCATGAAACAATAGGAATAGAGGCTATATTTAGATAAACATTATCTATTGATTTGTCCTATCTTCAACTTTCAAGTATCAATAAAGTGTTAAATGTACTCGTACTCGTGTTTTGCTTTGCTCAATGTTATCTTAAGATAAAATGAGAAAGGTTTGTACAATTTCAGAACGTGCTTAGGTTTGTGAGAAGTTAAATATCATACGGAGTCAGGATCAGATTTCCCAAATTTTGAAAAAGAATATGTTATATAAATATCACATCCCATTGAGGGTGATATGGTATAAGCGTAAGCCTCGGCCGATATTTTTCATGGGGTGATATTATACCATATCACCCTCAATGGGATGTGATATCTATTTTATAATACCGAACATTACAGTCGATGAGACAGGGTGATATAGAAAATACTGACCTAGAGTCAGGGTGATATAGCAGAATATCTCGGAACGTACATATGGGAAATTAACATGGGAACCAAGAGTGAGGATTAATAATAACAAATAGAACGTCAAATTTATTGCATTTTGAAAAATTTAAAACTATTAACAATTGCTAGTGAGAGCTTTTACCAAACAGAAGAAAAGGGTATGTATTAGAACAAGCTGAAGAGTTACATATCACATCTAAAGTAATACATCTAGCTACAGAGATAAGCGCACACACATAGATAGTTAGTGAAAGTAAAATACCATTGAAATAAAGGAAATCAAGAAATCATCATGTTAAGTATGGTCCTACCAGCCTTATTGTTTGGATAAAAGTTCAGCAAAAAATATAACTTCCACAAGTTAATCACTAACTTTCCTACACATTTGCAAAGACTAACTTATCAACCGGTTTTAAATACTAGTGTTTCAAAATGAACACATAGAAAGTAATCCGTTAAATCCGTTAGCCAAAATAGGACGATCGTCTATAAGTAATATATGTTCGAAAGAGATATAGCACATATACATTATATTAGTTTAAACTTATTTAATTTAACTCGACTATGTTGAAAACCTATGCCTTGTAGAAACATTTACGAGTCCGTTTCCTGGGTAGAACCAGTACTTGGTGTCAACAAATGAAGGTCAGGAGAAAGGCCCCCTTTGGGGCTCGACTCTGTAACCTCCCGAACGCAAGGCAGACACCACTTCCAATACGCCACCGCGCCCTTATATCAGTTCAAAAGTCACTTTGCAGGAAATGTTGAAATATTGCAATGACTTGGTATTCCTAATGCCACTTAACAATGCTTTTATCATTTTCTGATGCATTCTAGGGTCTTCAGTACTTTATCTAAGTTTTGCATGCATAATGTTTGTTTTGCAATATGTCTTAATCCTTTACTATGTTTCAGTCCGTATGGATCATAAACTTCTTGTTACATTTGCTGTCTTTATAAGACTAACATCGGGTAAGTATGATTTTACACATATGGGTTTGATAAATTATGTCAATTAAAATGTAATGTTTCTCATGGATGGATGCCGTATCACTAGCTTATAAATTTAAAGTTGATCAATCATACTTTTCATAGTCACATGTGTTATGTAAGTATATAAAGTATATAAGTAAGTATAAAGTTTATAGAAGAACTAATATTAAGTTAGATGGTGTATTAACCCCCGAAAAAACTTCTGAAGTAGTTGTATTTCACCATTACACAAGGGGTTTCCTAACTCGGTTGTGCAACCGACATAGCTATATTAAATTTTGCGGGAAATATTCGAAAATGTACAGAAAACGATTGCGATGCATTCTAGATGTTATGCATTCAAATTTAAATATCCGGTCCACCCAGAGAGAGTTAGAGGTGGGTTCGCAAGAAAATTATATCTTGCTGCCTTTGTATGTGTCACTTTGTAAATCAAAGTGCATGGATGACGTCCGGGCTCTATAAAAGGCGGGGGTACAGTTGCTATAGCAAGCATTTTCCCTATTAAAGTCCGACTGACCACCTTTAACTGTCATCTTTAAAGTTGGAGGAGTTAATTGCACACTCTCAATACTATTTATTTAATTACAACCAATTTCTTTACCCGGCCATAACATTTGCAGCACTGCACTGGTAAAAAAGACCTGCAATGGTTTTTACATTTGTTGAAAATTAGTCGTCATCAAGCAGACATTGATACTATGAATTGAAGTTTGAATTTTTTTCTAATAGTTAATGTATAATATATATTGTAATGTTATGCAATAAAATTACATACACGGTCCAAAAGTGATTATTGTGTGTGGTTGCGTGTGTGCGTAAATGTAAGTAAATGAATTTGTGTGTATGAGTGAGTGTGGGGGAATTGTTGTTTTTGTTATGTTGAAACCGTCTCATTTATCTGATTTGTTCAAAAATTAACTCAAGCAGTGAAAGTAGCTAAATGCTAACTGTGAGCTTGCGAGATAGTTTATATGATTGCATATATTAGGGTTTACACCTTCTCCGGAATTACTAATTATATGATACACTTAAGAAAGTATACTGAATATCAAGCTGAGTTTTAACATGAGAATATGAGTAGTATGTTACAACTGTATCTATGTTGTCGTCATACTTACTTTTGCATGAATGTATGCCTCATGGTCTTTTTATCCAAATGGAATTGTGAAAAAAAAATCTTATCTTCTTTGTAGAATTTCGAATGCTAGCATATAATAATATCCATCTCAAAATTAGTCAGCTTGATTTGTTACACTGTCAGAGAATTATGGACTGTTCATAAACCATTAACCTTTAACTATTTATCAATTTCTACTTTAATGCATTGGACCTCTAAATTTATGTATCCAGTACCTACCTTTGCATATTTTCCTATATTCTAATTAAAAAATATTTGTACATTTTATTAGCAAATGTTCTTGTGTTGGATGGGTCAGTTGCCGTAAAACAAACAACATTGTTAATGTATCACTAACAGCTCAGTCTTTGGCTAATTGTTTTATTTTAGGCACTGTTACAGTCACAAGTGGAAGTGACAGGAATACCATAGATGTAGGCCAGACTCTGGTTCTAACATGTACAGTTACCCCTCTTAGCACATCAGTATTCTGGTCATTTCCAAATGGATCTGCGATAGGTATTTGCCTTCTGCTTCAAGACTCATGTCACGTAGCTACAACTGATCCTAGGTACTCATTGAACAGAGTTACTGCAGAAAGACAGTTTACTGTCTCAATAACTGACATACGAGAGAATGAAGAGGGAAAATACAAATGCAGCCACCAAACAAACCCATCTGAAAACGTAAAAATCAGCATTATAGTTACAGGTATATGAAAAAGCTACAAAATATTATTCCAGTTGTTTGTAGACGGAATGCAAAATTATTACTAGGGTGTATATAAAGCCGAAACTAGCACTCAGTAAATGATGACATTAATCCTTCAAGTAGTAGTTTTTGCTTCTACAAACATTCTCTTGCTCGAGTGGTTTAACCATTTCAAGACAAAATCGTTTTTATTTTCGTTTTGTTTGATTTATATATAGAGAGAAAAACAAATGCATAACTTACACGAGAATAAGTTTTCGAACATTCAATATCGCATTTACTACATAATTATGTAACCATTGTTTGAATTAAAGGAACACACACTTTAACTGATCTATACATCCTTGTATTTTGAAGATAATGTTTATATGTCCTTAAATCAAATTCAGCACATCGGATAGCACGAGTTACAAGTGCATTTGAGAAATGGTTATGCATTATAAGCGAGGTTTACTAAAAGTGACTCTGATTATTTTCAATGATTTAAGAAGTTAGCTAGCAACAGTAGGAATGTATTAGTGTAGTCTTGTTTATGTTGAGGTAAATAACAGAATTTTATGTCAGTTGCATAAAAGACAACAGCTGATCATCTATGAAGTGTACACATCTACTGTATTTACCCTAAGACAGTGAATATCCTAATACTTAATTACTTTATTCGCCCAGTTTATACGTAGATGGCATCACGATGAATTATATACTGTCAACATACAGGTTGGAAGCTTTTGAACAGTTCCCAGCGTTATCAAAGTATATAAAGTTTCGAATGATACAATATAAATGCTACCTTATTTACAAACAGTTAAAGTTGACTATTTATAGCTATATGGACAAGAGATAGTATATCAAATTTATTATATTAAGATTATGTGATTTAAATTTTCTTTTGTCACTATTAACTTTTACAAGTTGCTATTAAGTTTTCTACCCTCTTTCATCTAATGGTAAATCAATAATTTGTTTTTAAGCATGAGAAAATACAATTAGGTAAAAAGTTCGATATATAAACTGGGAGTCACATTGGATTTATAGATAACAGTGAACTCATGCTTTGACGTATCGACACGATGTGAGTATTACGCTTGCGCGTCAATAATTAATCTATGCACCTACCTATACCAAACAGAACTCCATTTTATTGACTCATTTGTTTTTAAGATTAACGTGACTCTTAATTCCTTTCACATTTGTTTTTATGTCATCTCTCTACACCTTTTTTCTTTTTCTCATGATACGTTTTTTACATACATGTACTATCCATAAACCATTATTTTAAAAATGGAAAACATAATACAAAATCATGACCTGTCATCATATACATTACAGTTATGTTAGTAACTACATGTTTTAATATATTTCTATACTACCCGTCTGGCAAAATATTGAACGATTTTCCATTATAAAATGATGTGTCATGCACATCACACAGCCAACTTCAATTGTCAAGAACATATTAAGGAAAGCATGACTTATATAGTCAATTTCTTGTCTGGACTGTATCTCATGGATGCTTAAATGGATTTAGATTTAACTTCACTCATTTTTTCTGCATTACAAGATGATGCATTTCAAGTCAACTGGTTTGATGAATCATAGTTTATGGGTTAATGAATCGGCCTTCATCATAAACTGTTTATTAACTTTCCTCTCAAAATCAGTAGCTCAAATACTGCAAACTAACTCTCATCTCACTGAGGTTTACTTGGATGGTCTCTTTTCAAAGCGTTTTATAGAATTTCGATTTAGATCCATTTATAGAACACGGGCCATGGTATGGAAAGGTACATTTTTCCGTAACTACCCATTACACTAAAACATTACTTGTCTTTGGCACTTGTCTTCCTTGTTAAACACTTAGTTTATCTTACACATGCAAATTGCAGTTTCCGTGATATACTTGAACATGTTATAATAAGTAGATGACGGAGAGTGTTTGCTGGAGATAAGTATTTCAATTGTTTTATATTATGCTTGTTACAATTTTTATTTTACAGTCAACCTGTTTTGATGTTAAAAACCTAACAAAACCTTATGCTAAATACATGTTAGGCTACCCATACTTCATTTGCTTTTCACTTGAGCAGAATGTGACCAAAGTCTGCTTCAAAGAATGAAGTTTAGTATATATTGTCCCATAAATCAATCATTAACAACGTATATCGTCACCATTCGCAATCTTAATCAAACTTAGAATTAAACCAACTAGTCCAATGTATCTAGCCAGGGATGTTATTTTCAAGAGAGCCGATTATAAGTACCCACATCAAATTAGCTTTGAATGAATGCCTACTTAGTCAAAAACGAAAGTACCCACTCCATATTTCTATCATTAAAGAGAAAGTGAAACTCAATTTTATGTTTTTATTTCTGCAGTGAAAATGTTTTGTGGGTTGCAATGATTTTTTAAATATCTCGTGTGTCCACTGTGTTACTCACTGTGCGTCATGATCCCAAGTCGTATGCTCTTGGCGTAATGCTGTACATATGACGCCAGTTCATTGCCGGACGCAGCCTGTAAGACTGTTGAAAGGTCCTACACCGAGTAGATTGCATAGTGTATGTTTAAAACGGCATCTTAACTCATGCCATATGTGTTCGATGGGGTTTCAATCAGGACTTTTAACCTGCCAGTCTAGAATATTGACGTTATTATCCGCCAAAAATCTTCGTAGTATATACAGCTGTATGGAAACGGACATTATCAGGCATAAGTGCGACGTTCGATCCGTGGTGCTGAATACACACTTTCTGGTTCAAGAAAATTGCTGACGTAAGACTAAGCATCAATAATGACTAGGCGGGACTTGTGTACATCCATGATTCCACTCGGACAAAGTATTGAGCATGCCCCAAAAGCAGTATCTTTCAAAGTCGCACGCATCAGCGCAACGCCCTAACCCCGACCCCGGCGCGTTGCCCCCGATTTGAAAACGCCTTCGCAAACGCATATTTGTCTTCCTCGTTAAGCCTAACAGCCGGGATAATCGGCTACTGTAGAGCCAAAATTCAGCATCCTGATCGCCTGCTTTCTTTGGTCGTTATTTAGTCATGTCATTGCATTTTGACCTGATATCGTGTAATATTTCTTGTTTTGTGTCTAATTTCTGGTCATATAATTTAGTCAGATACCACCCAAGTAACCTCCAGATAAAATCAAGTTTGAAAGATACTACATCGATTTATGTACATTATTTATTGTTGTAAAAAATGATTACTATGGAAAAATAAATTCCAAAAATAGTGAAAACGTTCCTTTTTGGCTGAGTATATTTACTTTAGAAGCGATAATTATTGGTGTTAGGGATGGAAGAGACTGACAATTAACTCTCTGCTTTCCCCATTTTGACGATAACAACTTGTCCATCAATGCTGTCCATCCACATATAATATTAGTAATGTTACATAATATGTATTATTGTCTGAAGTAAGTTAATCCTAATTGCAAAACAGTTCTTGTAAATACTTTATACGTTTAACTTTGTTTATAATGGTTCATGTTCCGCAATCAGTATCGCAGTTGGAACCACGCTGAACTGTTAAATGTCCTGATCTAATGCTCACTCTGGTTGTACTTCCACAGCTAATTGAATTGTCATAACTGTCGTTTTTCTTACAGTGTTACGAGCCAGGCGTTACTAGAAAGACAAAGCCAGCAACAAACTTTACAAAATATATCAATTCACAGTTACAAAATTAAAATAAAATATAGAAACCTTAATCACAATTCCAAATATCCTTAATTCTTTATCCTGTTCAATGTCCTGTTTTACTGTAGAAGCGATAATTATTGGTGTTAGGGATGGTAGAGACTGACAATTAACTCTTTGCTTTCCCCATTTTGACGATAACAACTTGTCCATCAATGCTGTCCATCCACATATAATATTAGTAATGTTACATAATATGTATTATTGTCTGAAGTAAGTTAATCCTAATTGCAAAACAGTTCTTGTAAATACTTTATACGTTTAACTTTGTTTATAATGGTTCATGTTCCGCAATCAGTATCGCAGTTGGAACCACGCTGAACTGTTAAATGTCCTGATCTAATGCTCACTCTGGTTGTACTTCCACAGCTAATTGAATTGTCATAACTGTCGTTTTTCTTACAGTGTTACGAGCCAGGCGTTACTAGAAAGACAAAGCCAGCAACAAACTTTACAAAATATATCAATTCACAGTTACAAAATTAAAATAAAATATAGAAACCTTAATCACAATTCCAAATATCCTTAATTTTTTTTCCTGTTCAATGTCCTGTTTAATCCAGTTGTTGAAAGTTCCTCAGCACTTTTAAATTTAATCCCCACTCTTGAAAAAATCCAAATAATCAACAAAGATTTTGTCTCTAAATAATATCTAAAGAACAGTCCAGAAAATTCACAGAGTAACTCCGTATAATGTATGAATCAAAGATAAACAAAGATAAAGAAAACCCCAGCTTCTCTAGCCTTTATATGTTTTCTGAAGTTCTAGAGTTATCTAGTTTTAACTTGATGACATATTAAGATAATATGACCAATTGTTTACAAGTTTGATGACAGGACAAAAATAGCTTCATTAAATAATCTCCGTTTTTCTCAATATTCTGAAAAATCTAAATCTTTCTAAACATTCTATGAGCTTCTATAATGTTCTATCAACTTCTTTAAGTTTTTTAATATAAATAGTACAGGTAAAATAAGAGCTCATTAACATACAATCACTTTAAATATCCAAACAAGTAAATAATTCACAAATAAAATGCCTATATAACAACAGGGTAACTGTTTATCTACACATATGAATACCCTGACTCATGTAGGGCTGACAGTGATCCGTACTATCTTTAAAGACTGTTACATTTCTGAAACCCAAAGGAATAAATAGTTATTTGCTAAGGCTACTTTTCTTATTGCACTTGCCATCATAATTTGACATACTCATTGATAAAAAAGCCATTATAACAGGAGAGCAAGCATATTTGTAATCACTGTTAAAACTTATACTTTTAATTGTGTTGATATACGCAGACCAAGTAAGATATAATCAGAAGCAAAACACCGCTTTTCAGTACCAGTTTAATGTCTGGCTTTCTATCCTATATTTACCATGCAAAACACTCACATGTTTGGTTCAAATTGTTGATATGTAAACCGATATTTTTGACATAAATGTACCCATGTTGGTTCAAATTTTGCAATAGTTCGTATAATCCATAGCTACACGGGATATGCAAGTCTATTGGAGGGAAATGCATGGTAATAATATATAAGTGATTCGTAAACATTTAAATGCCACGAATTTTTCTCATCATTTCTTTGTATTAGTTGGCATTGTTTAGGACTAGGTATCGGATTCATAATAAATCAGAGTCCCGGGGCTAGTCTAGTGGTATGACAGTCTGTGAAGTTCAGACTATTGTTATATTAAATATATTAAATGTTGTCTTTCCACTTTCAGTACATATAACAGGTGTCAGTTTGACATCTCCAACAGCAGACATCATCAATGTTACAGAAAATATCCAAAGCAGATTTGTGTGTGAGACATCAGCTGGACGTCCTCAAGCGATAATTACGTGGTATAAACGTTTGGGTACCGGAAGTGACGTGTCAGTACCCGGAGGAATTATCAGTACAACACCTAATGGGAAGTTGGTTGTAACAAGGAGTACCCTGTTGTTCAGGCCTAATAAGACAGACCATCGGTACACTATATACTGTAAGGCCTATAACACTGATTCATCTTCTACATTTACGAGTTTTCATAAACCAGAGTTATATGTTCAGTGTAAGTATAATGATGAACATTACAGGACATTTCAAATAGATAGTTGAAATGGCAATGATTGCAATATCATAAATTTCACATGCTTGCGACTTCGCCATGATCTCAGCCTAACATTTTTCATCACCTTACAACTTGGTCAAATGGTATTGATCTATAAATGAATAAACTTGAATTTTTGGATACGCTTTAGTATCACCGACCTAATAGATTTACCTAATCTATACTTAGCAGGAAGGAAAGGTTTATGTTTTATCCATTACATATAAACAGCAGTGGTTTAACCGCAATTAGATAACAGGTCTATTAGCGTTTCGAAAACATTCTGTAACAATATTGGTACCACCAAACATATTAGATCATCGGTGCGGAATGTTTTCGAAATAGTTAATGGTTGCAAAATAAGTCTACTTCAGCTGCCTGTTGCATAAAACTATACTCCTAGATCTTTATCACTGCAAAAACTGCTTAATTTCATTTGAATTTCGTAGTTTTGCTTAAATGTTGCGTTTTGCTCTTTTGCCAGTTTTGACGACATAATGGCTGTTATTCTTATAATTGTGTTGTAGATGCACCAAATCCACCTATCATACAGAACTATGTAAACGGTTCAGACTTCCTTATATTGGATGGTAGACAACAAACACTGACATGTTCCTCAGAGGGAGGGCGTCCATTAGCGACATTGACTTGGTCTTGTTTTAATGGTAATGTACAAGACACATCCACAGGAACCGATTTGCAAAAACAAATAACATGGGTGGCAAGAGTTAGCCATAATGGACAGATGTGTAGTTGTCAGTCAGCGCATCTAGTTGCCGGAAACAGAATCATCAGTGTAGTCATAAAAGTGTTATGTAAGTAAACTCTCTTTATCTCAATATGACTTTACATAATTTATAGTCTTAATTGGTTTATAATCACTGACATCCTCTTACACCTTTCCTATTTGTTTTGAATATAATGTTGTAACGAATTGTTAGATCGTAATATGTATGACTTTATCAGGCAGATGTTGAAAAATAATACTTTGAATAGATCTGCTTTAACTAAGATGCTAACATTCTGTTGGTTGTTTTTGCATTTTAGTTAATTACATGATTTACTAAGGCAACACTTTCTCACAGATCCTCCCACATTACCTATGTTCACCGTAGATGGACAGGCAGTAACGGGCCCTATTGACGTTATTGAAGGTAGAACTGTATCTGTCATATGCAGCAGCACTGGTGAACCGTCTCCGTCTTATACCTGGAGTCCGAGTGGATCTTCAACTGTACAGAATATTCTGACACTTACTAACGTACAGCTAAGTAGTGATGGTGACTACATCTGCTCAGTGAACAACACTATGACTCCGTCACAGGGCAACACCGAGACTGGTAGCAGTACAGGAACTATCACAGTTAATGTGCTTTGTGAGTTAACACTAAACTGATGCATTAATTTTTGCTTAGAAAGAGGAATTTATATAAACAAAACTATATTTCGTCAAGATAAAGAACACATGGAATGTGGAAAATATTTCGTTGAACAGTTTAATTTATAATATTGTTATTTTAAAACATTCATATAGTAGTGTATTAGTTAAGTCATTCCTAAGGTAATTGGATTTGTAAACGTTATTAAAATTGTGTTGTGGGTCGCTGTACAAATTGTTATGCTAGTCTCTCAGTAAAATGCAAAGAAAACGCGTCAAATGCACACAGTTTCTTTCTTTCTGTATCTTATATCACCCCAAGAGGTATACTTTGACAAAATCAAACAGAAATAAGAACATGTTTACTATTTTGCTAATTTAAACGAAATCATGATTTTACCTCTTTGCAATTTACACCAACAAGGATTTATTATTAAACAACTCCTTTTTTACTCCATCAGATGGTATAACATACCATCAAATACCAGCGTTTGAACAAAAATATATTGGTCACAAGGCAAACTATTTGAACTATCTCCCTTGATTAAAACATCGCATATTTTATGCATTTATGCTGTTAAATGGACATGTCTGATAAAAAAGTCTGACTTTAATATATCCGTCTGTGTAGTGAATGTAGGTGGCTGTGCTGTTGTTGCTTTTTTTTTTCAGAAAAAAAAAGATTTTTGTTCTCAAATAGATAAACTAATACTCATTGGAATTTTAACAATCCATTGTTTATTTTCTGTGAACTGTTTATCTTATTATTTTTAATGACGTAAAGGCAATTTGTTGTTTGCTCTTGTGTAGGGAATGGAGCAAAAGTATTTACAACTTATAACTGTCCTTGAATAAGAAACAAAAGAAAACATATTTAATACATATTTTGAGTGATAAGAGAGACTTCATTTTTGATTGTTTAATTTTGATAGATCGCCCACGGATTACCCCAGT
>JAULCC010376431.1:0-19375 GCA_032358795.1 Nuttallia obscurata | reverse complement strand
AAAAGTTGATCAATGAAAGATCAATGAAGAGTGACAATAAAACCTTACCCATGATCACTTGGTGGTCAGCTAAGTAATTAACCAAGTTTCAAAAAAATACAGCTATACTATGTTGATTAAAATGTTTCTGCCCCTCACCGCTGTGGGTTTGAATCCCAGTCTGGGAACTTCAGATTTTTCTAGTGAGAAAGCCCTCCAGCTGGCTTGCGGTTGGTCGGTGGTTCTACCTGAGTGTGCTCTGTGCCTAAAATAGTGTACAGAGGTCCCCTGGGGTCTTCCTCCACCTAAAATGAGCTGGACCTGGCGCTATGTCTGAAAAACTTTTAAAGCGAAGTTAAATTCCAAACAAACAAACACAAAAGTTTTTACCACATATCATATGGTACATTTTTGTACATGGCACTTTTGTTTGGGGCAATTAGTCTTATATTAGAGTCCACTGAGTGGGATTTCGCTTATGAAAATGATCTTGGTAAATATTTCATTCCTCCTTTTAGTTTCAAAGTTTGAAAAAAGTGGGTCAGCTATCTATACCTGTTATAATGCTAATTAACACAACAGGTAGTAAACTGAGGTAAAAAAAAAAAAGTGAAAATAATAACAAAAAAGTATTTCTAAAAGGGTATTACTGGTAAACAACAATGGATGAAAAGCATCATCAGAATATAAAACTTACTTTGTTCAGCTAATAGGCCTGTTATAGTGTCCAGTTTATTGAAAACTGCATTTAGTTTCTTCAAAGACTTATGAAGGTCCATGTTTTTGGTCTGTAGACTAGAAGTACAGGAAGACACAGCACATTCTTCCTCTAGACTGAAATGAAAATACAGCATTAATACAGGAACAGCTGAGATTACATAGCAGATAAATGCCAAAGGGAAACTAATTCTTTTGCTGAATATTCACAAAAGAGACTTTGCTGGAGGTTAAAAAATGCATATATTGCAAAAGTTGGTTTTGAAATAGCAAAGAGTGCAGACTTAGCAAGGTAACAATATTCTTTCAATTTAAAATAAGAAGAAATTTCCTGTATTTCAAAAATCTTTATAGTAAAGCCTAAAAATTAAATTCCTGGAATGAAAAGAAAGCCCTGCATATATTTCTATTAAGTTTTATATGATCTCAGACTAAGCAATTTTGTTCAAAGAAATTCAAGGGCAAATGTTGAATGCCTACATATCAATCAAGCTCTTATCATTAACAAGTCAAAGTCAAGAGATATACTTTCATCTGACTGTAAACTCACCCTTTCCCATAAATAAACCTTACATACAAAAGAGAGTTTTCTGCATAAAACTTGATATCTTCATGCTATCAGAAGAATACATTTAAAAAATTATGAATATATAAAAATATAACTAGCTCTTAGACTTTAAAACAATAAAAGTAAAACAAGAGTTATTAGACAATAGATCCTTAGACTATTATACGTAATAATTGAGGAGAAAGAAGTTTATAAATACACTGCATTTTTCTCTTGAGTGTCATCCATTTCCATATGAAATTTCAATGAACAAAGGTGAATAACTCTTTCATCAATTTATACAACTTCCCACTAGTCATACAAAGGGAAATAACTAAAACAGAATTGAACTATCTTCAATACTTCAGGAGTTAAGCCAATGACAAGGAAATAAACAATAATTTACAACTTTAAATCACTTTATACCATCTAGGACTAATGGAAGTCCCAGAGAGAGGAAATCTTATATAGAGAACTTTTCTGTAGGGCTCTCTGGTTCATTTAAATGCTCAGAATAAAGCACTGGTACACAATTGTAACAGACTGATTACAACTAATTATCTCATCTTGATCTACAATGTTGGCTATGCAATCCTAAATATGTCTTTACCCTGGGCGGGATTTTAGACGGTTGATGTTTATAGGCAGTTTTGATCAATACCAGAATAGGCAAAAGTTGATGTGCAATCTAAAATAAGATTGACGTTTTTCACTGATAGTGTCATTATCATTCAATACAACTGAAAATTACTTCAAACCAATTTGTACTGTAAGTTAAAAGAACTCAATAGAGTGATATGGTAGGTTAGCTATTTAAACAAAACCACTATATAAAAATCTTAGTTTAGCACCAACAGCTTAATAAAGAGGTTAAGTAGAATACCTGGATAATTGGTAAGGCAATAGTTTGTTCATGTATGCAACCATCTTTTTCACTTTACTAGAAAAAGGTTTCAAACCAGTAGCCGTTTCCTGAAACAAGAGAATAAGCATTGTATATATATCAAGCATCCGTCAAAAAACCTCAATATCTACATCCAGATTTTCTTGTTAGATGTCCCTGTGTTGGACTAAACCTGTCAAGGTGAGATTGTATGGAATATATCTATGTTTATTAGGATTTGTTTGTTTATTAGGAATAAACCTCCCGTAAACAGTATTTCAGTCATATCACGACGTCCAGCTCATTACAGGTTGAGGAAGACCCGAGGGACCTCTGTACCCTATTTCAGGCACAGAGTACACCAGGGTTGAACCACCGACCTACCACAAGCCAGCTTGAAGGCTTCCTCACTTGAAAAATCCATAGTGTCCAGACCAGGATTCGAACCCAAAGCAGTGAGGGGCTGAGAGAAATAAATATGCATTATTCACTCTCCTTATTATAAATTATTTCGAACTTTATATTTTTTCCAAAGCCTTTTGAGTGAAAACTCCTCCGATATATTGGTTAGAAAGTTAGAAAAGAAAAGGGACCTCCGTGGCCAGGTGGTTATAGTCATTGAATTGCAATCTCTCAGCCCCTCACCGCTGTGGGTTCGAATCCCGGTCTGGGTACTTCGGATTTTTCAAGTGAGGAAGCCTTCCAGCTGGCTTGCGGTAGGTCTGTGGTTCTACCCGGGTGCACTTTGTGCCTGAAATAGTGCACAGGGTTCCCCCGGGGTCTTCCTCCACCTGTAATTAGCTGGACGTCGTGATATGACTGAAATACTGTTAAAGCGATGTTAAATTCTAAATAAACAAACAAACAAACAAAAACAAAAGAAAAGTATCAAAAACCTTGCTGATCATTAGTGAAAAATCTTTATTCCTTCAAGGTACACAATGACTTTCTACTGTAAAGATCTCTTAATTGAAGCTGCAAGAGCTGTGAAAATAGTTTCAGGCCCTTATCTAAATACTCTAACAACACAAGTATGAGGGGTGATCTAGAAATCTGTGGACATATTCAATAAAGTTCAGACTAATCAGTTATGGATGACTATTTTCAAATTTTCTACACATTATTGTTTCGTCTTTTGTGTCTCCTTAGTCAAAACTTACCAATGTAGTAAGTGCATCATCTTTAAATGTGGTTAAGAATTCTTTCAGAGACAGTTCAACAGGGCGAAGATGTGAGAGATTTTCATGTAGTATCTTGCAAAACTGAAAAAAGCAATGTTTTTATCATAAAAGCAAGTTTTGTAAGTTTGTCAGAAATGTAATAAATGAAAATTCTATGTTTAAACTTTTAGTAACTGAATGTGTGCAGTTTTAAAAATCTGTCAAAGTACAACAAATGACAAATAAGTCCATATTCAAATTTATGTGACCAGCAGTAAAACCAAACTGGTCTGTGTGACAAAGACAATTCAGTAAAATTTACACGGACATGGCAGCAAAAACAAATACAGTTACATTCCAGGAGATAAACAAATGGTATAAAAACCAAAGTTAAATCAGTACCTGAATGTTTACTGGACTGATGGGTTCTACTTTACCATCAGCCGGATATATCTGTGACCGTTGTTCTGTGTATGTGTAAAAATTAGACAATGCCTGAATGACCTCCCCTAGTAAATTTGCTGACTGGTTAACCAATTCTCTTGACCTGATCTGATGTCGTCTATCATGTGTAGGGAGGTTTAAACCATTCAATTCTCTGTTTTCTGTAATATTAAACATGATAATAATAATAACTGTGTTTAAAACACAAACAAATATTATAATTATTAAACATATAAAGGAAAATATATAATGAGATAAAACAGTGGTCAATATGTTTCCCATATCCAATCAGATTCTAAATATAAGGCTGTCTTAGATAAGATTGACATAGCTAGTTTACTCAATACTTATGGTAATGCCAATCTACATATCTACGTTTCCGATCCAAAAAGCCGTAAGTGCCCTATTGTTTAATGGCACTTACGGCATTTTGGATCGGCATCGACGATATATTACCTGGTCTTAATTTGTCTAAAATTTTAATTTAGTCATAACACATCTTTATGGCTAGTAAATGTATAAATATTTATAAATATGAACAAGAAACTGGATGCCAAGTAACTTGTACAATATGTACACAAGCAAATTTTTAACATCTATGCCATGATATAGACAGGTCAACTCTAGCAAAGTAAGGTTGTTTTTTTCTGGTGTTATTGGGACCATTGGCCACAGACTTGATGAGATATTCACATTTTCCAACTTGATAAATGTGTTGATGGTATGTATTACAAGCGGGATCAAAAATAGGGATAAATGAAAGTCTTTTGAATTTTTAATCTATCACTGTTTTGTGATCTTTCAATAAAGAAATGTCAGTTATAATCATCAGTACAAGTTGCAGTATGCCCTGAACCATTTGGGTCAGACAAGTAACTGACAATATCACAGTAACATGCCAATAAATAGTGACTGGATAATACATAGACAAAACTGTATATATTACAGTGATTCAGAATAAAATTAACATATAAAGGTGTGCTTACTTGTATCTACAAAGGGCAGTTTATCAGCTATGATTTTATTTGCCAAGTTAAGCTGCTTCATTAAATCACTCTCCACTGTTCCAAGCTTATTCTCCCTGTAAAAAATAGAAGTAAGAAGAAAGATAGAGAGAAAAAACATCTAAAAAGTTTGAGTTAATTAACTACAGCAATAAGGGATCAATTCTGTGTAACAATACTAGAGGACCACAACCACCTTTCATCTAAAATTCAAACATGCAAAATAAGAAATCTCAACAGGCTCACAGTCACCTTTTGAAATATATCATGCTACAAAGTCTCTAAATTGTACCCTGTATTGCTTCAGATAATATGGTTATCACATACCTTGCATTGTGAAAATATGTTTAGGTACAGCACGAGGGTTTGACAAACAAGTGTGCACCTTAGGACAATACAAAATATCAAACTGTAGACTCTATATCTTAACTGTGATTAGTTGAAATACCTTTGACATAAAACATAAAACCACATGGGTAGAGTTACCACTAAAACTAGCTAGAATAAATATCAATTTTGTCTATTGCCTGTGCCTACTAACTATATAATTATAGACACTGTATTTAAAAGAACTTATGCAACCATGAGCTGACTACAGAAAATAGACATTTCAAATTTTGCAACAGTTCTGTCTGAAACTTACGCAATTTCTGATCTGCTTTTGAATGCCTTTATATCATTTTCTAAAGTCTGCAACTTCACCTGAAATAGAATCCATTTGTCTATACATAATGTACTCATACAAGTTAACCAAACCTTTATATTATACAAATAATACAATTCTGTAACACGATTAAATTTCACTAAATGACTGGCTCAAGCAAACTTCAATGATCTTCTACAATTTTCTTGTGTAAAACTTTACTGTACCTTAATACGATGTTCTATTATATGTCAACTGATTTACAGGAAAAGAATGAACTGAAATTTTCATGAACCTTAAAAATCAAAATCAGTCCACATGCTGCTTTTTTATCATTTTGGTTCTTTATTGCTCATAAAACTATACTTAACTCATCTTTAGTTTAAAACTCTTTTCTTTTCTTTAATTATATTAATAAGAATTCTTCATATCAATATCTATGCAACAGAAATGTAATTGAATAAATTCTATGTTGAACTATAAAGAAAACTATCTGTTGGTTTAAGTGTCAGGTAAGTTAAAAGTGGTGTCACAGTTTTAGTACTATTTTACCTCAAGCATGGCCTTTTCCTCCTGAAGCTTGTCGATGTGTCCTTTGTTTTTCTGCACCGTGGCATTAAGCACTGCTTCATGTTGCTCACACTGTTTTTCAAAATGCTCTAGTTTTTGTTGAAGCTCACTGAGTTTTGTTTCGTACTGTATCTCACTCTCTGTGACCTGAAAGTTACCCAAGTTTCTGTTACTGACATGTGGTATGACTATCTCTGTTGATTGTAATATAATGATGAAGTCCATAAGAGGTCATTACAGCATCCAGAATACCTCAGATACACACTTAGTGTAGCTGAAACTTCCCATAACTTTGTTAGAACATAAACCATTCTACAGGTAATTGTTAAGTATATTTACATGACAAGACAACATAAAATGTACTCAGAGTAGCACTAGAACATGTGTCCACACTTGCCTTTGTCTTTGCTGATAAAATTTTCAACAGTAAGTTAAACTTTTGAAGCTGTCACTTGAATTGTTATTGTACATAGAAAAAGTGGATTTTACAAAAAACTAAAACTAAAGACACTAACAGACGGACATGATAATGTATACAAAGAAAGCCATGACATACAGTTATAAATACATCTCTTGATAACATATGCCAAACACTCTCTTTGGTAACAAACTTACTGTTTTCAAACATTTATGTCAGTCAAAAACAAACTGTTTTAAATCAGCTGAATGTTTAGAAGAAAAACTAAGCCTGACTCATCAAATGTTCAGAATTTACCTGTTTATGTAATCTTGCATTTTCTTCAATTTTGTTCTGCAGTTCTTCACTGAAAATTCCTGGAGAGACTGGAGCTTGGTGAGATGAGTGAGCAGGAGAGTCTTTGTTCTGACAACAGAGATACACATACAGGAACCAATGTAATGATCAATCAACACTTCGTCTTTGCTTTAACATAAAAGTTGCACATATCAGCAATGCTAGTATTATTAGTAGCTGGAATTGCAAAGTTTGGAAAAACATTTGAAACTTTTTTTGAAATTACTTAAATTCAAATTCAATCTTCAAGAGTGTATCTTCACATTTTAACCAAAAATGGCTTACACAACACATATCATAGAACAAAGTCCACTATAATGATCACTAGGTATCATAGCTTTTGTTTTTCAGGTAGAATTTGATCAATCTGTACCACAGAATGTTCTACACATAGGCAACCTGCATTGTGGTATAAATTGGATGGGCAAATACACCCTCAACAGCAACATTGTCTGGGCAGTTGGCAGGTAATACAATACCAAAAGTGGTTATTATACAATGATGGTACTGTCCATAATGTAAATGAATCTATAAAAGGTTAACAAATAATAATACAGTCTTAAAGATACTTTTGTTGTCAAAACTTGATCATATAAAAAAACTGATTTACAGACACCATTTTATATTTGATACCTTGTGTTTCTTCTTCTGTGATTGTTCTTCAAGTTCCTCTTGCAGTACAACACAGCGCTTTGACAACTGTTGGTTACGAAATGTTAAGCTGTCTACTTCCTGTTCATACTTTCTCAGTGTCTGTTCTCTTTCTTTGTATTTAACCTATAAAAAAAATACCAACACACAACTGTTTGTGAGGCTTTCTCATTTAATATGATAATGTAAATTTTACAGATAATATACCAGCCAGAACAAGAAGTCATAAAAATCTAGTTTGCTGAATGCATCAGACATATCTGATATTTATCTGTGTTGCACTTTATGTATCTAAGTTGTGCTTTATGCATCTGATAGGCATCTGTGTTATGTAAATGTATCTGTGTTGTGCTTTATGGATCTGTGTTGTGTTTTATGCAACTGTGTTGTGTGTATGAATCTGTGTTGTGTGTATGTATATGTGTTGTGTGTATATATCTGTGTTGTGTGAATGTATATTTGCTGTGTGTTGAATATGTGTTGTGCTTAATGTATCTGTGTTGTGTGTTTGTATATGTGTTGTGTGTATGAATCTGTGTTGTGCTTATGTATCTGTATTATGTGTGTTTGTATCTGTGATGTGTATGTATATATGTTGTGTGTATGTATCTGTGCTGTGTGTATGTATCTGTGTTGTGCTTTATGTATCTGTGTTGTGTATGTTTATGTGTTGTGTGTATGTATATATGTTGTTTGTATGAATCTGTGTTGTGTGTATGTATTTGTGTTGTGCTTTATGTTTTGAGATGTGTGAATGTATCTGTGTTGTGTTTATGTATCTTTGTTGTGTGAATGTTTCTGTGTTGTGTGTATGTATCTAAGTTGTTAATATGTATATTTGTTGTGCTTTATGTATCTGTGTTGTGCTTTATGTATCTGTGTTGTGTGTATGTATCTGTGTTGTGCTTTATGCATCTGTGTTGTGCTTTATATGTATGTGTTGTGTGTATGTATCTGTGTTGTGTTAGTGTTTGTGTTGTTTTTTGTGTCTGATATATATTTGTGTTATAAAATTTGTGTTGTATGTATCTGTGATGTGTGTATGCATTTGCCTTGTGTCTGTGTTGTGATTTTGTATCTGATATGTATCCATGTTGTGTTGTGTCTATGTTGTTGTTGTTTTTGTATTTGATATGTATCTGTATTGTGTTTCATGTTTCTGTGTTGTGCTTTATGTGTCTGTTTTGTGTTATATGTATCTTTTTATATGTATCTTTTTATATGTATCTTTTTTGTGTTTCATGTATCTGATATGGATCTGTTTTATGTCTGATAGATGATAAAATCTGATATGTTTCAATGTTCACATACTTATATATGTCTTCACAATATGTAATATATCTTACATAAAAACCAGTTGTCTTACTAAAAGAGAAATGTTCCTTTTTCATTTATAATACAGCTATATTATGTAAACTGATATGTCCCCTAACTTGCATTTTTACTAAAAAGAATCTCATCCTAATTAAAATGATATATTCTTGATTTAAAAGCATCTCACTGCTTTGGGTTCAAATCCCAGTCAGGGCACTTCGGATTTTTCAAGTAAGGAAGCCTTCCAGCTGGCTTGCGGTAGGTCGGTGGTTCTATCCCTGTGCACTCTGTACCTAAAATAGTGTACAGAGGTCCCCCGGGGTCTTCCTCCACCTGTAATGAGCTGGATGTCGCGATATGATTGAAATACTCTCAAAGCAACATTAAATTCCAAATGAACAAAACAAAAAACAAACCTTGATTTAAAAGCAATAGTTAAAGCATTGCTATCAAAGCATACATTCTTATCTCCTTTTAAGACTGAAGAAGTTTTTGTTCAACCCTCTAATACATACCTTGAGTTCACTGTGTGAGGATTGTTCATCTAAATAGCCTTTTTTAAGAACTGGTATTTGTGCTCTAAGCTGAAAAAGATACATGGAACATTTACAACTAATTCTAGCATATTTTTGTCATTACACATTATTCAAAATCATGGTGCATTACAGCAGAAACAGAGGACAGACACAACCAAGGGAACTAACTTTGGTGAACTGGTTGATTTTAAAATGAGCAGCATTAGCTCCTTTGTCAAATGTATAAGATGCTCTATAAAAAATTGTGCTGGCTAGTTGCTAGCTTAAACCTTATGGAGAAACTAATATTGTGTTTACCCAGCGCCGCATATTTTGCTTGGAAATCTGTGTTTATTATAATCTTTCATAAAAATATGCAGCTTTCCACACCCCTGCTTGAAATATTTTGCAGGACTGTGTATCATGAACAGAAAGCTAGAAAATATATGCTAGGCTGCATATTATTTTCAAAATGCTGTGTTTTCTTGAGCATTGCTAGGCATTTTGCATGAAAAGCCACATATTTTGCAATAATAGCTGCTTATTTGTATGCAAATAAATATTTGGCCAGAATATATGTTTACTTTTTCCGCAATACCTTCTGATAATAAACAGGCAGAGTTGCATATGTATTTACATTAAAGCTTAATCTTTTTCAAGGAAGTTTAAATATCCTCTTGATGCATATTTAATTTGACTTAAAGTTCCCCAATTGTCTATCATTTTTTTCTTTATAAAAATAAGGTCTCCAACCTCCAGATCTGATTTCCTGAATATGGTGGAGCACATTGCAGCACTATCTGCCACATTGACACCCACTCATTTTAATTTAATAGAGAGGCAGGTATATGGGTGCTTCAAACCAGCCTTGCTGGAGGTCTAGCTTTTCCAGAGATACAGTTTAGCACTCTGCCAGAGTTGTTTAGTTTTAAAAGGAACCTTTGTCATGGTTGCTGGCTAGATGGGCAAAAGCGCAGTATCTTATCCAGGGTGGGTAGAACACTTTACATAAAAATGGCGACAGCTTCGGACAAATACCAGACTGGATTAGCTTTTTACTTATTCCAAGTCTCAGATGGAGACTTCTGGGATGGGAAAGTAATGTATCGGCAAAGCAGATATATAGGTGCTTCAAACCAGTCTTGCTGGAGAGCTAGCTTTTCCGTCACGGTTGCTGGCTGGATGCATGTCCATGTGGTATCTAATCCCAGTTGGGGAGAAGATTTTACTCTAGACTGCAATAATTGGTTTGGATGATCAAAAAAAATAATGATATGCCCATCACCTTAGTTTATGGATACTGAGAGGTAAAGTAGGGTATTGCACAATGGCCCTTAATATCATTCTGACTATTCATTTAAGTAACTGCTTCACAGCAACTCAGTCACATAATACCTAGCTTGGACTCCATCTATCTCAAAACGTGTACTGGGAACTCAGACAATTAAGCTTTAGAGAAATGCATGATTGGATTTCTATTTTGCAACCTTAAGACTCAGCAAGAGTTAAGGGTTAGCAAGGAAAATGTAAAAGGTACAGCCTAAATATCCCTTTCAAGCCCCACCCTACAATGGCACACTTAATTAGTTTAGTCTAATATAAATAATTTTAGCTTGATCGTGTTGAAAGCCTATGGTTTGAAGAAACACTTTCAAGTCTGTTTTCTCTTTCGAATCAGTACTTGGTGTCAAACAAATGAAGCTCAGGAGAAAGCATTGCACTTTGAGCATTTCATGCGATTGATTCTAAGATTTTAAAGCCCATTGCCGATCTCATACTTATGTATCTTCATTTCTAGAATTTATCTTTAAAACATACAAAACAATTTCAAATTAAATGCTTTAAACATTATAGTATGCAAATTGTGTCATAAAAATCAAGGGAGATAACTTTAACAAACCGTGCATATCGTAATTAGCGACTTTAGCAAGTTTTCAGCATTAATTTTTTGCACATTGAAATTACACTGACATCACTCACAGATCTTGAAATATCAATTAAATTCTATATTAGATACTGTACAAATGACAAAACTGTGAATAACAAACTATAGTTTCGGAAATTAACCTCCTTAAAAATCCTTACACATTCCTGTAAGTAAGCTGCGTTAAAAACAAACACACTTCCACCTGACAATTCCACATTCTTAATTTGCTAAAAAAGGCTAGAAGTAGAATGTCCCAATATCAATTCCTTTTGAAGTGTCCGGCTAGATATGTTGATGTGTGTCGTAAAATGATGGTGATTTGGGTGACACCCACTTCGGTGCTTGAACCTGCAACCTCCTGAACACTAGGCAAACACTATATACACTACACCCTTTAATCAAACAAATAATCTGGAGACTGTTCAGATGAGGGTATGTCAAAATATGTCATCAAGAGATTGATTGTTTGTTTAATGTATTTTTATGACATCTGGGGACGCTGGATGTCCCATAGAGTGGAAGTGAATAGAGAGAAGTCTTTTGTTAAACTCTCTGGGGTTTTAATTCATCTCAGTATGCCCGATATTTGAAGGTATAGGCCAGTATTTTATGATTTTGATTAACAGACAACATGATTAATTATATTGATACATTTATGATTCATGCAGCCAGTAGTAGGTTAATAGAATACGTTCAGGGATTTGTTTTAACTGAAAGAAAAACGTATTCATGCTGAAGTTGGTAGGAGGGGCAAAATGCATATCATGCAAATTTACATAAATTTGGACTTGACAGACATTACATTTGACTGGCCAACACAGTAATTTATAAGAGCGTTGATACATTTTGATATGACGATCATATGTCTTACTTTGGCATATTCAGCCGCAAGTTTTTTGTACTTCTCCTCCGCAGTTGACATTTTCCATCTATAACGGAAGTATAAAATTTATTCCGGATGAAAAGATTCACAGTACAGTGCACTACCCTACCTTTCTAGAAAGGAAAATACGAAAAGAGACCGTTTTTATCGAAAGTACATACTTGCTTCGAAAAAAAGGCCGAAATGGAATAACTTTAGATAAATATTTATTAGAATTAGTAAAATATATATTTGTTTATTGAAACAGTAATTTTGCAGTATACATGTCTGATTTGTTTGACAATTATTGAATCAAGTTAAATGAACGCGTTCTGTTGACTTCTGTTTTTTTAGTTATAATTTCAAGTATTGTCACGACTATTAATTAAAATTAGATGATCTCCCTTCGACCATTGTTAATTAATGTGTATCATTCTACCAGAGCGACCTGTACAGGATTATAAAGCTTAAAGTTATTGATCGGTGTTTTAAGTTATCTAGTCTACACTAGGACTATTTCCAAATTGTCTTATTGCCCCTCTATTTTCAAGTCACAAGACTACTGGTCATTTTACGATATAAGTACAGTTCTGAAAGAAAAATAATGATTTTGGAGGTTCATAATAAAATTATATGCCAAATAATTCATAACTTTAGTATATTATAACTATAAATTAATGTATGAGATTTACATTTAATCAGAATTTTGTGTTATAAAAGCTTTCAATCTATTTTAACTTTAGTGGTCTAAATTGAACATTTAATTTGAAGGGATAAATTGGCTTTACGTGGGGAAAAATAGCTATGAGATACATGTAAAATTTGTTTTGGCGTCTGGGCAGTTAAGCTTGGGGTTCCGGGGTCGAGGAAAAAGACAGGCACACGCACAAAAATATGCAAAAACTCTGCAGACGCCACAATTACTGTTTTGAAAAAGTGTTTCAGTAACTTACACATTTAAATCGAGATTTAAGTGGTAATTAAAACGTTTACTTTCGGTGATAAACTTTAAAAACATCATGGAAATTCTTTAGATATGTTTCGTACGTTATACATTTATCTCTTAATAAGATGTTTGTAAGAGATACAGTGCACAACCGAGAGACACCATGTAGAAAATCTCTTCGAATATCTCAATAGAGGGGACACACAAAGAACAAGAGTTGTCGGAGAATAATATAGCTCGCCTATCGGGGCCATCGCATATATCAGGGCCTACTTCAGAACAGTTATATAGCATTAGATAAAGTCACACAAAAATCACCTATTACAACAGAATATACAGTGCACAACTCGGTCAAAATCTATTTCAGAGTTATATGGACTTGACATATACAATGCCGTCTTATGACACTGAAAAAGTGGATGAAGTTTGAAAGCAACCGCATACACAGTATAGGTTTAACCAGAATTATAGGTAAAAAAAAAACGACGTGCAGTTCAGTCAAAATCTATTCTAGAACTATCTGACATGACATACAAGGTCATCTTATGACCCTGAATAGGTGTATGAAGTTTCAAAACAACAACATACATATTGTCTAAGAAAATGCCTTAATTGCACTCAAAGATTTAACCAGAATTCTAAGTCCAAAATGCATAAATCAGTCAAAATCCATTTCAGATATATCAAACTTGACATATAAGATCTTCTAATGACCCTGGATAACTGTGTGAAGCTTCAATGCAGCAGCATTTACATTATACAGTGTCTGAGGAAGGCCTTGGACGCAAAGGTTTAACCAGAACTCTTAAGTCAAATAAGGGGGCACGATTCAGTCAACATCCATTTCAGAGTTATGGGAATTGACATACAAGTTTATCTAACGACCTTTAACAAGTGTGTGAAGTTTCAAAGCAACAGCATAATACAGTGTCTGAGAAAATGCCTTGTATGTAAAGGTTAAACCAGAATTCTCTAAGTTCAAGAAAAGGACGTACATGTAATTCAGTTTAAATCCATTCCTGAGTTAGGAGACTTGACATACAAAGTCATCTAATGACTCTAAATAAGTGTGCAAAGTTTCAAAGCAAAAGTATAAACAGTGTTTAGGAAAAGGCCTTGCGAGCAAAGGTTTGCCAAAGTCAAGTCCAAAAAGATGACAATTCAGCCAAATCCAATCCAGAGTAATTAGACTTGACAGACAAGGCCATCTCATGACCCTAAATAATTGAGAGAAGTTTCAAAGCAGCAGCAAACACGGTGTCTGGGAAAGGTTTTGCATGCAAAGGTTTAAACATAATTCTCAGTCCAAAAAAGGGGGCTCATTTCAGCCAAACTCTTCTCCAGAGTTATGGGACTTGACATACAAGATAATCTGATGACCTTGAATGTGTTTGTTAAAGTTAAATATAACAGCGTCCACAGTTACTTAGAAAAGGCCCTGCACGCAAAAGTTAAGCCTGAATTCCTTAAAGTCCAAAAAGGGGGTACAATCTAGTCAAAATTCATTCCAGAGTTATAGGATTTTTAAAACATATAAAATCATCTTATGACCATGAATAAGTGTGGGAAGTGTAAAAATTCAAAGCAAAAGTATAAACAGTGTTTGAGAAAAGGCCTTGCACGCAAAGGTTTACCCAGAAGTCCTAAATAGGGGCACATTTCAGTCAAAATCCAAACCAGAGTTCTGGGACTTGACATACAAGGTCATCTTATGACTATGAATATCTGTGTGAAGTTTCAAAGGAAAAGTATAAACAGTGTTTGAGAAAAGGCCGTGCACGCAAAGATTTAACTAGAATTTTAAGTCCAAAAAGGGGCTACAATTCAGTCAAAATCCAAACCGGATGTTAAGGGACTTGATTCACTAGGTCATATAATGACTTTTAACAAAAGTATGTGGAGTTTCAAAGCAACAGTAATAACAGTGTCTGAGAAAAGGCCTTGCACGCAAAAGATTAACCATGATAGCAACGCCAACGCCGACGCCGGGGTAACTACATAAACGCCCATATTCTTTGAATGGTGAACTAAAAAGTGGCGGGAACGTTTTAAACTACCACGTTGGTAAAAAGGTGAATCTAATGTACATGTAAGAAATCATTTCTCTGTACAATGCACTGGACTTTGTACGTAACCGAGTATGCACAAGTTGGTTGCTGTAAGGGTTGCTGTATAAACGTACCTGGGGACAGTATGCATGCAGGTTTTGTTTTAACAAATATTTAACACTATTGACGGTTGAAGCGTGTAGCAGTTAGTGATAAGCGTTAGTGATGAACATCAACTCGCCTTTGGTATTTCTGATCACGTTCCTCAACTGGATAAATTGGTTCTGCATCGCAATTTACACTATACGCATTGCAAACAACTTAATATATATGCCATCTGCAATCGTTGTAATTACTAAAGTGTTTGTGACACTTAATTCCATTATAGATTGGTCATTCATTTGCAGATGTGGATATATATCTAATTGTTGATGTTGTTCCAGGAAGAACTTAACATTGTTTGCGATTAAGTGCCAAGATAATCCTCTAGCAACATCACAAAACTGTCAGATAAACCAGCAGCTTTAAGTTTAAAATTAAGATCTTTGTGCCAAAGCCTATCAAATACCGTACTGATGTTAAAAAAGACAACGCGAATTTCTTTGCCAGGATCGATGGCTTTACAAAGTGTAAATATAGAGAAATGTTTATTTGTTGACACTATAGAGTCTCCAGAATAAATCCTGATTGGCAAAAGGAAAGAAACTTGTTGTCTAACAGGAAGTCATATTTCTGTTTGAAAAAAAGTCCCAATGGCACTTAAAAGGGATATCGGTCGGTAATTATTGACCAGACAGGGTCACCTTTTTTAGAGACAGCACTAACGAATACTTCCTCCCAGATATTAAGAAATACCTCCAGCTGATAGTTAGTAAGTTGAGGTATTGAATTATACTTGTATAAATGGCTTTTTAAATGCTGATTATACTTTTTAAAATTATATTAGTTAATGCGAAACTTAAAAGGTTTGGCCAAAGGACATTTGTAGTCTTTGCATTATTATAATATTAATATAACACGCGAAAGAATTTAATTGAGTAGTGTGAATGATACATATGTATATAATGTACAATTGAATGATATTGTAATATAATAATATTAAACTGCATATGTCGCATGCATTGCATTGTATTTAAGTTATCTTTTGTTTGTACAATTTCAGGATGTACATATTTGCCTCGAACAAATGATGTCATCACAATGAAGCTGCTGAAACCAAACCTCATTATCTTTCTTTTGGATCATTATACAAACCCCGTGGTACCAAGAATTCTAGCGAAATGTGGAAACTTAGTCGAAATAATAAAAGCATCGTTTATTCACTCATCAGTAGAGCAAGAGAATCACAAGGCAATACGGAAAGGGGTTTTGTTTCTGCGAAACTTGGCAACATCGAGATTTAAATGTACATTGTATTTTGATGTTTGATATCAACGGTTTTGAAAATTTTAATGTTCGCATTCATGTCTTATACAAATATCACTGGAGTATGGTAGATATTTAGGTTGAATTACTCACGACATAAAAATATGACTGTTGTTTGTTACTATTATTATTTCATGTATATATGTATATGACTCTTTTGCTGTTGTTCTTTATATGTAAACCTAAGTGACATAAAAATTGAGTTGAGTTGAATTTTAAGGTATTTAGCTGTAACGTGTCAATGTGTGTAGTTGGCCTTGTTCGTTTGATTAAAATTTCGAGTAATCAATTGAACAACTTACTATTCATTTTCGATGCACTTCGGTAATTTTGTAAAGCATTTTTCCAGCTTTAAAGGGCCTTTATCCTGCCACGTATGTGAGAAACGGACTGGTTTTCAAAAGAACTTAATAAATATCGGTTATATCGTGTTCACAAACTTTATTTAACACATTTGTTTTTAAAAGGAACCGAGCTCTCATGTATACATGAATAACATATTAGTTTGACTGAGATACAATATGATACATGAATACTTCATCCTGTAGACAACATCCACCACAGCATGGCCTTTGGCCAGTAGAGCTAAAACAATCAGTCAGCTGATACAACAATACTGTCAGTCAGCATTATTTTAAATTGCCATAAATACTACGAACAAAATCATCAAGGCCTGGTGCATGCAAATGTAACTGCCACTATATTTTCAGTACCTTTTTCGTGTTTTTGCTGAATTGGATTCATTTATCCCACTTTTCATGAATTCCGTCCTTTGCATAAGAATTAATAGCCATAGCAATAAACATAGCCTACTTCGTAAATCGTGAGGGGATGTTCGCGAGATTTATTAACTTGACTTAAACACTGTTTATGGGAGATATTTGAATTAATCCATAATAGAAGCATTTTAATTCAGTGCAAAGTCGTTGTTTCAGACTACAACGATTATCACTTTCTCGAAAGCGCTAGACAAGGCGGAAATATGGGAAAACTATAACTGATGTCCATTATTTTGTTTACAGTTACTGTCAGTGGTTTATAATATAAATAAGTTTATAAATTCATATTTACAGGGTGTACATAATTGCATTTTTCAAATTGTTTTTACGATTAATATCAAATGAATTATACAAATAATTTATATTTTATTATATTATTTGTCTTGAAGTTTGCTAAACTCTGACAGACCAGGGTTACAATGAAGGGTTGAAATAAGTGTACAGATTATCTTCACTTTTGATCCCTATACCTTTTAAAGACGATCGCAGCAGTTTCACTATTTGTTTTCAAGCAATGAGAATTTTATGAAATTTTGTGCGTTGTTTATAACCTGTTATGCAAATAAATGAGACCCGAAAAAATCTTATTAAGCATTTTCTCAAGATACCAAAATCTGTGGCGGGCGTGACCACTGTTTCATGTGTGAGATCATAAAATCTAAAATTACGCAAATTTCTGCTTTTTTTTCCTCAAATTATTTGTTTGGGAAACATCACATTTCATAAAAAATAAGAAATAAGGGGCAAATAAAGTTTTCAAGAAAACATACCATAAAAAAACTAATTAACATATAAAAAAGTACAAAACCGGCAGTTATTTATCATTTGTTTTATTCACATTTTAAGCAATGAGAATTTGTTTAAAAAAAAAAAAAGAATTAATTTGTAAGCACTACTTTACAATAATTAGACCTAAAAAACATAGGTAACCAAGCTTATTTTTTGATAAAGTGAAATTTTCTTTTGCTGGGCCGAAATTACACTATTTTTTCACCCTTACCATGCTAAATTTAAACAATGGACTTGTCAAAATTTAATTTTTGTAGTTTTATTTGTATTTTATTATATTTGTATTATAAATCAATTGTATTTTTTTTAGGGATATCAAGATCATTTTTACATTTAAAGCAATGATAAATAAGCGATACACTCCTTAACCGGTGCTTATTTTAATACTACTTTATATAGCGTGAGAATCGAAACTGCAGCGATCGTTACTGGTTGGGGACAATTCTGGCCCAAAGGTCACCTTTGCAAAACAATCTATCCATTGAACAAAACATCTAAACTCAATTTAGATTTCACTTTTGGAGAAGACAATTTTGAATTTGTATTTTCTTTTTCTTATTTAGCTCTGGTGGCGCTGTTGTTTATTTGTGCTGACAATGCAGGATTATTTTAACACACCCAAGGACTATCAATGACATGATGAAGCAGACTAAGTTTGGTAAAAATCGATCAAGTATTTCAAGAGACAATAGAAGGAGCATTTTTTAAAAAAAGGGTCACTTCAATCGCTCATCCGATTTAACATATGTTAAAGATGTGAATTTGCATGATAAGGATTGCTAGATAATAGGGAATTTTGCAAGGTACGAATTTTCAAATTACACTGGAACTGCAGTAAATGTAATGGGTTTAAGATTTGTGCAAGAAAAGTTACATTTTGACCAAGTTTCATTCAATTTGAGCCCAGAACATATAGCCTACAGTGTGTTCACAAGGTTTTTCAAAGATTTGTCCTGATGACCTAGTTTTTGAACAAATATCAAAACTTTAGAATTCAATTCAATTTTAATCGAGAAATACATTTTGACCTAGTTTCACGAGATAAACATGTATTATTTGGAGTGTTCACATTGTTGTTGTTTTTTTAATTTGGCCTAGTGATCTAATTATATCCTATTTTAGAAAAATTGGACTGTGTTTTATCAAACAGAATGTATATTCTGATCAAGAATCATGAAGATTTGGCCAAAAATAAATCACTAGGGTGGTCACATTGTCATTGCATACGGATGATAGACAAAAGGCGTAAACGGATCCTAAAAGATCCCATGAGAAACTACTTGCTCAGGTGAGCTAAAACAGGTTACCGTGTGTGACGGATTTTGAAATAAAAAAGATATAGTTTTGGCAAAGAAGATTAACACACCTATTTTATGCCCCGAATAGTGGCATACAGTAATTTGAACAACTGTTCGTCA
>JAULCC010375987.1:0-11510 GCA_032358795.1 Nuttallia obscurata | reverse complement strand
CTCCAAAACTAAAGGCCAGATTTGAAAATAATTTGGCACAAATGTTCCTTGTGTGACCCTCTACAAAGATTGTTCAATTTATTTTGATTATTAAAAAAGAATGGCCGCAAGGGGGCGGCGTCAGTTTTCCTTATATGTATATAGTGAAAACTTTAAAAATCTTCTTCTCCAAAACTAAAGGCCAGAGGCTCATGGTGAGCTATTGTGACTGGCCTTTGTCTACCGTCTGGTGTCTGTCTGTTGTCTGTCCGTCAACATTTGCTTCAAACGACATCTCCTCCTAAACGGCTTGGCCAATTTTAATAAAACTTTACAAGATGTTCCTTGGGTGGTCCTCTTTCAAAGTTGTTCAAAGAATTTGATTCCATGCAAAACTCTGGTTGCCATGGCAACAGGAAGGAAAAACTTTAAAGATAAATTTTTCATAGGTGACCCTCTACAAAGATTGTTCAAATTACTTTGATTACTAAAAAATCATGGCCGCCAGGGTGAGGAGTCAGTTCTCCTTATATGTATATGGTAAAAACTTTAAAAATCTTCTTCTCCAAGACTAAAGGCCAGATTTGAAATTAATTTGGCATAAATGTTCCTTGGATGACTATCTAAAAAGATTGTATGATTTAGGTCAATTTAAAATTAAAGAATGTCTCTTTAAAAGACAATGTATAGCTATACAATAAGATAATTAATAACATTTATATGCAATAATGATATTGATTTAAATGATTTACAACTTACACATGTTTTTTTTTGTTGTTGTTTTTTCAAATACAAATGCTGAGCTGTTATGCATGCTACACTACCGGTAAATCAAATCATATTTACATTTGCATAAAACATTCAGAAAAAAATGTAAATAAAAAGTTGATATATATTAAATATTTATATAAACTTTCTTTAATAAATACACCTGTGTGGTCTGCATGTTTAAGATAATAGAGAAAAATAAAAATATAAAGAATTTATCTGCATTTAAGATAAAAGTTGCAGCATCTCTGTTACTGTAGCATTTTATATTTAGTTAAAATAGTTATTTTGCATTTATTTATTGTGAAGAACAATATATCTTTGTAAAAGATTTATACCATTTGCTGTTGTCAAGCAAGTGAAATATTTCATACAGAGTACATTTTGTTTTAATAGGCTGTAGAGGAGGTCAACAGAGGCCAGATCAAAACCGAAGATAAATTATATGAATTGAAATCATTACAAGATGCTAACAAAAAGACAGAGGTGAGGTTCTTAAGCAAGTTTAATACAACTTTTTGTATGATAAAGTTTATGGTTTATTTTTGAGTCAGATGACTTGATGATTTTGATAAAATTTATGTGTTTTTTGATTGAGTCAGATGACTAGATGATTTTTAAGTAACCAGTAGATGACTCAGGATGATGACTCTGAACTCTCCTGTCATTGTAAACTTAAAGTTAAATGACTAAACAGTCATTACAAGTAAACTTAAGTACAACAAGCTTTAAACAGACATACATTAAATCAAACACTTCTTACAGTTTGTGTCACAGATGCATAATGTGTTACCCACCCCCCATACCCGTATATGCCATATATATATGGGTATGGTCCTGGATGTGACATGTCTTGTACCTGTGGTTTGAATAGACCTAGTATGAGATGTAGTTATACCAAACCAGTGTAAAGTTATTATTCTAATAGGATTGTAGGATTGACTGACATGGCATGTTCATAATGTTGTATATGAAGGCCCTCAGATTCAATGTTTTGGCTGATGTCCAAGTTCATTTCACTGCAATATCAGCTATGTGCTTCATATAGAATGTGTTTAAACATGTAAAAGTGTTAGCAGGGATAGGATTTTTACTGCCAATGTTCATAAATTGGCTATCATACTCAGGTTGATAGACTGTTTAGTTGGACCTGAGAGCTTAAAAGTCATATTGCCGGGCAACTTTCACTACAAATTGTGTTAAGTATACAGGGTAGGGTATAAGTATAGATTTGGGATTCAATTTCCTGTCTGCCACAAGAGTGTGTTTTTTTTATCAAATATAGAAGACAATATTAACGCCCTGTGTTCCAGGAAGGTTTCATTTGATATATAAACTATTGATATTTTATGAGCGAACTGGTCATTTTTTATCTTCATTATTTTCAATAACAGACTGAATCTAGTCAAGAACATATTAAACCTTTACTCCATTGATACAACTTATGTCATGTGTGACCAATGTAGATCTAGACAAGCCAACATCATCTGTGCAGTCTGATCAGGATCTATACTGTTTGCTTTGAGGACAGAAATAACCTCATTAATCTGAAAGCAAACAGTGGAGATCCTGATCAGACTACACAGATACTTTGGAGCTTTGATGAGATTTTGAGTTTTTTGCCCTCAACAGAACTGAAAACAAATGATAAATGTATCTCTTACTTTTTCATTTGAAACCATCATATATTGTTGCTGTAACTCCTTATTTTTTTGTATGCTTGAATCATTTTTGCTAACAGTTGTGTATTACTTTAGATAGGAATTTGAAAGACTTGGTTTTTGCATACAATAGCTATCAGTGGAAGCTTTTTAACACAGAGAAAGTTTTGGGCTGTATTTAAGTACAGAATATGTGATGCATGCATTCTTCTTCCAGTATGTGAAACTGGCACGACATCTGGAGGGCTATAATGAGGTACAATTCCCCCACTGTCCGTGTGACTCCAGAAAGGATGGCCATGTGATAGCCATGGTTGGCAAACCATCATTTAGACTTCAAGCCTGTAAAAATGATGGAACAGTCGAGGTACAGTTTAAACATTCAAATACTATCTTTAGTTTCCATAGTTCATGTTTCTGGACCAAGAAGGTATGTATTTACATACAATGTGGGTCCTAGATGGGTCAATGTTTTAAAGTCATTGACCGGTAATACTTTAGCCCTTCATAGAGTTCAGTCTTACACTGAAACAGACACTTATTTGATTTTGTTCATACTAACATATATTTACGGAGGAGTCTCCTTAAATTTCTGATGTCATTTCCTCTAAGTTTCCTCAATGACCCCTACTTATCCCAATGAATGAAAAATGATGTCATTATTGTAGAAAATAAATTATTTGGGTAAATTTGAAATTTGTGGACATTGTTATATACAAAGATAAGTCAGTAGAAGAAAGTTATATACTCAGCGTAAAAGCAAAAGGTTTTTATTTCATTGATAAAATATCTTTCGTAGATAGGTAAGCATGAAAACCAAAGTCATGTTTTTGAAACGAAGTGCAATATTAGTACATCAAACTTTCAAAAGCAATTCAGAAAACTCTTTTGATTGACCTTACAATTCAGACACTGTATGTTTTCAGTCACAAGTTATAGAGTTTCAGTGGAAGGATACCCAGGGTTATGACATCGAGGAGGAAGGAATGGCATTTACCTTTGAATACAATCGACCTGGCAAAAAACCAAGAATCGTACAAATACTTACCCAATATGTAAGTTGACGTTTTAAAATGCTCCAGTAACTAAGAATATTTGCTGAGCTGTATGTATTGAAATTATAAGACTTGATTTTTATTGGTTTAGATAGTAGATACATTGATATATCGATCGGTAGATACATTTTAATTCTAATTTGTTTAAGTCATTTATGTAAGATACAGCTGTCTGTAATTTAATGTTTAAAAGGAACCTGGTGCTTCTACTAGATGAAAGAAATCATATTTTCCAAGATGATGGTGCTTCCGCTATTTAATGAGTTAGTTACCAGAATAATTTGTAAATATGTAACCGGAAAATTTGATGTTAGAATTTAAATAGCAGTCTCATTTTTTGCTGACAAGATAGATGAGATTTAACATAACTAAACGAAATTGCGCAAGAATAGATTTCCATCATATGAAACATTGAAAGCTACGAGATTAATTTATTCAAAATTGTTGTTATGCATTTTTAAGAGTGTTAGGATTGCTATTTTAAGTTATATTCTTATGACAGAAAACCTTTCTTAGCTCCTATGACAAACAAAAAAAGAAATGGTTAGATTGTGTTAAGGCTTTTCATGGGATGAAAAGTGTCTCCAGTGGAAATAAATTACGGCAATATAAAGTACTTCAAAAGGAATATACGACAGAAACATACATATAAAATGTCATTTTAACAAGAAATCATAGGAGTGCATTAGCACAGTTTTGTGGTGGAGTCACACCTTTACGCACGGAAACAGGATGATATCAATCACTAGCACTACCTGAAAGGACTTGTTTCAAGTGTACCAAACAAACAGAAGATGAACTAAACGTATTATTAAAATGCTATTTATATAATCAAACAAGAAACTATTTATTTTCAAAAGCCTCAAGTTTACATGCAGACTTTTCAGGTTAAAGTGATGTTGATAAATTTATATACATCTTATCAAATGAATCCATGGTAAAATATAGTGCCAAAGTCTGTCATGACATTTAAATTGAACGACTGAAGCTTTTATACTGACAATGTATGTTTTCTATTTTAAATTAATGCAGTGTTATATATGCCGTATCAGCATTTAACTTAAGTTTGTACGTATACAGTTGTTGTGTGCGATAGTTAAACTGCTTAGGTTTTAATTTATGATCTTATAATATTCTAGAAATAAACATTTTATAAAAATTTTGTTGTCTCTCATAACTCAATTTGAGTGGTTTTGTACATGTTACCATGATCTTATATTTTATTTATTTTATATCTTATATATGTACTTGTATGTTACATGCCATGTACAAGAGTGAGATGTAAATAAAATATCTGTCTGTCTGTCTGTCTGTTGGGCAATAAATATTTACAAAGTATCTTTGCTAAACTTTGCCTGACTAAAATAGGCTTAAAGATTGCTGGGACATGAAAATTTTACTGTCGTCGAAGAAAATAATCTGGAGACGATGCTGAAAACAATGTGTGAGATGAAATTAGAAATTAAATAACACAAAGGTCAAATGGAGTTTTCACATTTTCCAATTATTCTAGATTTTCCAAGAGCCATGGGACCTTTGAAAGTTCAGTTAAGGATGTAACAAGCAGATAATATTTTTTTTGCAGTTTTAGAACCAAAGAAATGAAGAATTATAGCAGAACATCAGCAATAACAAATGAAATTAAGTTTTAATCTTTATGGTCCTGACAATACAGTATTTTATTACAAAACCTTTTAAGCCATATTAAACATTGGAAGTTGAATTTGTGAACATTAAGTTTTCAATGACTCGTGATTTTCTACTTCTGTGTTTCTTATTTTCAGTATGTTTTCATGAAGGAATGTTTTGACAAGATATTTGAAGAATTAGAGTGGGAGAAAGAGGTTTGTATAAATCATCATATGCTAAGGCCTAACAAAAAAAAGCTTGTTTCAATTTTATTGTCAAAAAATAGATAAAAAAAATTTTTTTTTCTTTTAACACAACAAGTGTTACTAAAAAATCATTCTTCACCTGGTAGATATATAGTTATCACAAAAATACCCTTATCTTCGATTTGAAAATGAATTACGGAACAATGATCTCCAACATGTGTGATAACAAGCAAATTGACATTACAAAACTAATGTTAAATGTATAACATCTTATCTATATTTCCTACTGTCTTCACTGGATTATCTGTTAACTTAAAATCAATACAAAAAACCTTATTAACCTCTTGTTGAATTGTCATGTGATAAAAAGAATCCTATACTCATTGTCATTTTGTATCAACTTATATTAAACTAGTTCATAAAAAACGTTATTAAGCTCGCCAAAGGCTCGCTTAATAACATTTTCCTGAACTCGTGTAATAAAAGTTGATACGTAATGACAACTCGTGTAGGATCCTCTATATATAGTTTTGTTGTGCATAGATTTTGTTTTGTTTTGTTTGATTTGGAATTTAATGTCGCTTTAACAGTATTTCAGTCATATCGCGACGTCCAGCTCATCACAGGTGGAGGAAGACCCCGGGGGACTCCTGTGCATTATTTCAGGCACAGAGTGCACCCGGGTAGAACCACCGACCTACCGCACGCCAGCTGGAAGGCTTCCTTACTTGAAAAATCCGAAGTGCATAGATATATAACATAATGATTTCAGGATTGTATTTGTTCAGCAAAAGTTGCACTAGATTATAAGAAAATATCAAACAATGGTTTAGCATTTCTGTCCTTTAGCTGTCAGTTTCACAACTATAGAATGTCTTGTCTCTTTTACAGGAAGGATTAGATGTATGAGAACAGATTTCAGATAGTGGAAAAAAATAGTGTAAGTAATAATTCAGTAATCATTCGATTGTTCTTGATATCCAGGTTCATGATGAAATTATTTTTTTTATAAGGTAGATGCAGATAGATGCTGTTATATTCCATCACATTGTCAGATACCAATGTCCAATCATTATCATTCATAGACCGTGGGATTATTGGCGTGTGTATCATCGTCTTCGAGTGTGTCAAATGCAGCTATTTCATTGGTTGCCTCCCAATTTCATGATGCAATTAAAGCCAATCAGAACGATTGTTCTATACAAGCTTTGGTCTGACGGGCAAGATGTTTTTTTATGGTTACTTTCAGCCTCCTTATTGAAGAGTATTCATTTTGTTTAAAGCGATTACATTGGTTGATATTTTTATCACTTGTTGCTCATAAACGACAAACAGCCAGCCTATTTACACACAGTTGATACATTAAGTGAAAAGTAATTTTTAAATGTGGGTATCCGACGATGATGTTAGGCAGACTAACAATATCCTATGGTCTGGTTAAAAACTACAATGATATACATGTACCTCTAATTCAGCACTGTTTTGGAAACACAGAGAAAATCCATTGAGATAAAACTGCATAGTAAGCTCTTCTATTATGATATCAGTGTAGCAATGTTGCAGAAAGAGGGTGTAGTGAAGATAAGGCCTAAAGAAAAGGGAGTACCGGGGTACTGTATATTCATTTTTCTGTGAGACGTGTCTTAAACTGTGAAAGGTCATATACTAGTACAAAAAAAAATTCAGAAACAAGATTGCATTTTTAATATTTCCTCAGATTCTTACAAACTAAAATAGATGTTAAGAATACTTCAAATGTATTTTCATACACCATAGGCTTAAAAAAGAGATCATTTCATTCACTTCAACCATAAAAACTTCTTTTTCATTCATTGTAAAATTGACTGACTTCTTTTACATTCACTTCAGACTTAAAAAAGATATGTATTTAATTTTTCTCAACCATACAAGATAGGTATTTCATTCACCATAACCATAAAAGAAATAGGTTTCATTCTCCTCAAATGTAAAAGAGGTGTATCTCATTCATCTCAACAGTAACAGATATAAATTTCATTTATCTCAACCATGAAGGAGATGTATTTTGTTTTCCTCAACAGGAAGAGATGAATTTCTGTAACCGCAACTGTAAAAGATATGAGTTTTATTTACCTCAACCATAAAAACGTATATTTCATGCAGCTCAGGTATAAAGAGATATATTTCATTTATATTAGGCATAAACAATATGTATTTCATTCACCTGAACCATAGAAGTAAGTATGCATATGAATGCTGAAAAAAGCATCAGCTTTATAGTTCACCTGACTACAAAGTGGTAAGAAATTAGCTATTGTGATCGCTTTGTGTCCGCTATCTGTCTGTCTGTCCATCTGTCCTGACATAAGTTGTGTACACAATAGAGGCCATGTTTTTCACAGGATCTTTATGAAACTTGATCAGAAAGACTTCCTTAATGAAATCTAGGTTGAGTTCGAAAGTTGGCCATCTGGGGACAAAAACTAGGTCATCAAGTCAATTGTTAGAAAAACTTCTTGTATGCAATAGGTGTTGCATTTTTCATTGGATTTTCATGAAACTTGGTCATACTGGTTTTCTGTATAGAATCCAGGTCGAGTTTGAAAATGGAACTTCTGGGTTGAAGAAAAAGGTCATCTAGTCATATCACAGAAAATATAAATTCAGGTGAGCGATTATAGGACAATGATGGTCCTCTTTTTCATTCTTACCTTTTGAATGATTTATTAAAGTTTATTTATCTAAAACTGAAATATATTTTTTTTACAGCTATGTATGTGAATTGCCAAAATTCGTATCATACAAACCAATTTCTGTCAACTTAAGTAAAACGTCCAAAGACAACACGATCAGCAGGCCAGGAAGATCAAACTGTTGAGGTCATCAGGTCAACAACAAACAAGAAACAGGGTCGCTAGGTCATGGTCAAAGGTTATGGATGGTGGATGACGGTCACAATGATGTCAAACTGACACCAACAGAAATATGACATCTTGAGACAGTAGTCTTCAAAACTGTTCAGTATAAATTTAACTGAATTAGTTGAATTTTTGTTTCCAGTTATTCTGTTAGTATGGTATATATGTGGAAATAAAAATTAGATTTAAATGTTTGAAGATATTAGGGCATTTAAGATTTGAATGATTATATTTGTTTGGAGATTGTAAAGTTGTGATATAGAAACCAGTCATGCTTTACCCTGTCAAAAAGGGGAAATAAGCAAAATAACCAGTGTGTGAAATGTACAGGCTCTCCCTAGTTGTAACATGTTGCATTATATATCAGAAGCTATCTTGACTACTTTCTTTTGTATCACAATAAGAGAGTTCAGGTATTCACAAGTTTTTAGTTTTTACGGATGACTTTTCATATTTGGCATTTAAATGGGTTAATTCAATGCATTCTATAATTAACAAGACATATTAAAATAAAGATTTTTTTTTTTTACACTTACTAAAAACAAGGTTTTGGTTGAGAATAGTGGATTGAAAATTGGGGAGGGGGGCTTTTATTTTAATAATAAACTGAACATATATCATCTGTTGTGATAGCAAGAGGGCTTAACAAGGTTTGGTGGTCTTTATTGGTGTATGTATCACAGGGTTTGTTTGAAAAACACGGTCAGTCTCATTACATATCGATATGTGAAGGAATTTTACTTTTGTCATGGTAATACATTTTATATAAGTAATTTATTCTCATGTTACTGAAAAAATTGAAAATTTGAAAGCAATCTAGTCTTAGTTAAAATATTCTTTTTTTAATGTGAGAGAAATATTTTTACACCTCTCTTAGAAAATTTGATCAGGTATAAAAGTTCTTTGTGGAAACATTAGAAATTATATAAACAAAATAAATTTGATTTTTTTTTATCAACTTGATTCTTTTTATGAACCATCTAAAGAAATCTGGAATCTTTACCTTTCTGTTAAAGCTATATTTGTATAGAATAACTTCTTTCAAAAAACTGATTTTATTATGTGTAGTTTTTACACCAACTCAACTCAAATCAACTCAATTTTATTGGCAATCAGCATCATACATCGTACACCATTTCTAAGGGATAGGTAATATTGGCTGTATATGAGGAACACTCTTGATTCCCTGATCAACCAGTTTTGATGATCAGTTTAACAGGATTTTATTGGTCATCTTTGTAGGAGGACTAGCCAACAAACATCTTCTAAAGTATTTGCAATTAAGTAAGAATATCATGGTTTTTGATGACCTTGGCATACATCATTTTTTTATGTCTCAAACTAAGGGTCTGAACGGGGAAAAAATCTACAGTTTGCTTCATTGAAAAGATTGCTAAATGTTTATGTAAAGATAAGATCTAAAATGCTTCTTTTCAAAATTGATTAAGTGTCTGCAGTTTTTGTTGTTTTTTCTTTTTCTACTAAACTTGCTCTTTGAGTTATCGAAATTTGCTATTTGTCTCAAGAGGAAAAAATTATATAAACTTGAATTTTTTGATACAAAGCGTGAAAAGAGCACATCTTGAAACTTGCTTTTTTAATGAAGAAAATAAAGTATATTGTTTTAAGAAATAAAAGGTCTAAAAAATTGCTTTCTTTACAAATAAAAATATATGAAGAAAAAAAACTGTAAACATGTTTCTTTTATAAACAAAATTTGTAAAATATCTCCAGAAAAAGAAAAGCAGAATTATAACCTGTTTGTTTTATTAATAAATTCCATTTTGACAGCTGTTGTTTTAGACTGTAATATTACTGTTAAGAGTTCATTAAACTTGTCCCTTAAACTGTGTACCATCATTGTACTGTGATGTTTGACAACATACCCGTGACAATGAATAAATAAAGTGTTAATGAAGAGTATAACTTGTTTGAGGCATACTCATACCAAAATCGTAAGTCAAAAGTCTTGAAATGGCTTAGTACACATGTTAAAATAGTTCCGATATGTTTCATTTTTGTACTTTTGTTAGGTTTAGTTTTGACAATGCTTTGTAATTGAATGATACACCAATAGTCACCATGGAACCAGCTGGACTGGAAAAGTGGTATTTTTATAGCTGGACTGGAAAAGTAGTATTTTTATAATGCAACAGAAAACAGCTTTTTTAAGTTATCCCTTCTGTCTATCACTTTCATATTTGCTTCTCTCAATATAGTGTGAACTAAACATGAGAAATATGTACAACATGAACTATTATTTCTTATCAGATGTAAGAAACCATAGAGAAATTGCCACATTCAAATATTTTCTTTCTTGTAAAGATGCGAATTAGTTGTGCAAATGGTCTGATAAGTTAAGGAAGTGCGTTTACCCTTGGCGGAGACATATAATCAGAGATTTATACAAGCATTTTACCAGTAGATATTTTTGATATTTGCTATTCTGTGTCCTGTATTAACTGAAACTTAAAGGTGAAACAGGTTTTGTGTTACTTTATGCATTTCTTTGGTGTCTGCATTTTACAAATCCTGCTGTTCTTCAAGTTAAAACCATTTTGCTTAGATCAGATACGTGTTATTCTAAAGTTTTTATAAAAATTTGTTGAGTTTTAATGATATTAGAAAAACCTTAGATGTTCTGTGGTTTGAATACTTGGAAAAGTATGAAACTTTATAAAAGTAACATTTTATGGCATCGTCTGGATGAAATTTTTCTATTACATGAAAAAGACTTGCCACAAACTGAAATGTTTAACATGAAACTTGTCAGTATAGACTGACTTTTTCTTATTACATCAGCATATATGTAGTGTTTTCATGTGGACACAAAACCATAAAAGTTTTAACAGTGTTTCTTTAGTGTTATACAGGTGATAACCTTTTTCTACAAGTTGCTTAAAGGTAACCATTTTACTATGAAACTGTCATTGTATGAGCATGATTGTTTGTATACTTCTAGCATGTGAATTAAATTATCTATATGACCATGTAAGAAATATTATACATCTATAAAAAAAAATGCTGGTCATTAGTATTTATTCTAGATTTAACCCAGGAGCATGTGTAGAAATATAAGTTGGTTATCTAGAGAGAATTAAAATGTCAAATTATATTAAGCATGCTGTATTTATTTTCTTGATATTGTTTCTATAGAGATACTTGGTGCTGTTTCTATGGATATCTTTTATGCTTTTGCTGTTTTGAGACACTTGATGTTTTTTCTGCCCCATGTGGCCCTGGGGCGTGCTAATGTAGCACAAGAATTTGGACCACTGCTTAACCCTGGCATGATCGTAAGAGGCGACTAATAGG
>JAULCC010375876.1:0-11511 GCA_032358795.1 Nuttallia obscurata | reverse complement strand
GTTCCATTAATGGAGGGATGGGGGTTGAACTCAAGCAAGAATACAATATTTTTTTCTAATTTCGCAACAGTAACGAACTAAAAGATCCCTTTTATTAGTCATATGTCTTTTGTCATGTCAGCAGAAGGCCCCTGATAAGACTGTATCAATAAAAAACATCCGGTTTCATTAAGTATATTCAGCACATATGTCTCCCTAAGGTTTTGCAACAAAAGATCCGCTGTTCTGTCCTTTGATTAAAATTTGTTTTGTAGTCTATACACAATAGCATATAATAAATTTTGAAAGAATAACAGCTCTATAAACCATCTTAACAGGGACAAGAGTTCAAGCTCAGCAAGTGACAGTCTCTGTAGTGGATGATTAGAATCATTTATTTCTCACAGCTTTTATAAGGTTGAAAATATGTCAGTTACTTGCAGAGATGCTGGTTAATACTGGTTAAGCTTTTCTGTGAAACTTGAAGAAAAAATGGTGAAGTACTCAGGAAAACTAGTAGAGATAATGGTTCAGTACTCAAAAAAACTAGCAGAGATAATGGTTCAGAACTCAGGAAAACATGCAGAGATAATGGTTAAGTAATCAGGAAAACTAGCAGAGATAATGATTCAGTAGTAACAAAATCTAGCAGAGATAATGGTTAAGTACTCAGGAAAACTAGCAGAGATAATGGTTCAGTAATCAGGAAAACTAGCAGAGATAATGGTTCAGTACTAACAAAATCTAGCAGAGATAATGGTTAAGTACTCAGGAAAACTAGCAGAGATAATGGTTCAGTAATCAGGAAAACTAGCAGAGAAAATGGTTCAGTACTAACGAAAACTAGCAGTGATAATGGTCCTGTACTCCGGAAAACTAGCAGAGATAATGGTTCAGTACTCAGAAAAACTAGCAGAGATTATGATTAAGTACTGCTAAAGTACTCAGGAAAACTAGCAGAGATAATGGTTAAGTACTCAGGAAAACTAGCAGAGATAATGGTTCAGTAATCAGGAAAACTAGCAGTGAAAATGGTCCTGTACTCCGGAAAACTAGCAGAGATAATGGTTAAGTACTCAGAAAAACTAGCAGAGATTATGATTAAGTACTGTTAAAGTACTCAGGAAAACTAGCAGAAATAAAGGTTAAGTATTCAGGAAACCTAGCAAAGATAACTGTTATGTACTCAGGAAAACTAGCCGAGATAATGGTAAAGTACTCAGGAAAACTAGCAGAGGTAATTGTTAAGTACTGATGAACTACTCAAGGAAACTACCAGAGATAATCTTTAAGTACTCAGAAAAACTAGCAGAAATTATGGTTCAGTACTATTGAAAACTAGCAGTGATAATGGTTCAGTACTCCGGAAAACTAGCAGAGATAATGGTTAAGTACTCAATAGATCTAGCAGAGATAATGGTTAAGTACTCAGGAAAACTAGCAGACATTATGATTAAGTACTGTTAATGTACTCAGGAAAACTAGCAGAGATAATAGTTAAGTACTCAGGAAAAATAGCAGAAATAAAGGTTAAGTATTCAGGAAACCTAGCAAAGATAACTGTTATGTACTCAGGAAAACTAGCCGAGATAATGGTAAAGTACTCAGGAAAACTAGCAGAGGTAATTGTTAAGTACTGATGAACTACTCAAGGAAACTACCAGAGATAATCTTTAAGTACTCAGAAAAACTAGCAGAAATTATGGTTCAGTACTATTGAAAACTAGCAGTGATAATGGTTCAGTACTCCGGAAAACTAGCAGAGATAATGGTTAAGTACTCAATAGATCTAGCAGAGATAATGGTTCAGTACTCAGGAAAACTAGCAGAGATAATAATTAAGTACTAGTTAAATACTCAGGAAAACTAGCAGAGATAATCATTAAGTACTCAGGAAAACTAGCAGAGATAAAGGTTAAGTTTTCAGGAAAACTAGCAAAGATAATGGTTAAGTATTCAAGAAAACTAGCAAAGATAATGTTTAAGTACTCAGGAAAACTACCCAAGATATTGGAAACATTCAGAGATATTGATTAAGTCCTGTTTAGGATACCCAGGAAAACATGCAGGGATATTGGTTTAGTTCTCAGGAAAACAAGCAGAGATATTGGTTAAGTCCTGTTAAAGATATTCAGGAAAACTTACAGAGATATTGTTTATTTACTGTTCAAGATAGTCAGGAAAATTTGCAGAGATAATGGTTTGTTTACTGTTCAAGATAATCAGGAAAACTTGCAGAGATAATGGTTTATTCACTGTTCAAGATACTCAGGAAAACCTGCAAAGATAATGGTTTATTTAATATTCAAGATACTCAGGTTAACAAGCAGAGATAATGTTTTAGTACTGGTTAAGATGTTCTGGTTAACTATCAGATCAAGTTTTTAGATAAGAACTAGTTAAGATACTTAGGCAAAAAAGATGTACAGGTTAAGAGACTCAGGAAAATTTGCAAAGATAAAGTAACTGCTTATGTACTGATTAAGATACTAAATTAACTAGCAGAGATATTGGTATTCAAAGCATTGAGGGAAAAACATTAGTCATGTTTACAAACCATCTTACCTTCATACAATTCATAGAAGCACTCTTACAGCACAAACCAACAGCAACAAGAAGACACATGCCCAAAGTGAGTGACACCTTTATCTTATTTTTTGTCAACCCCTATTTGTATAGGTTAAAAAAAGTCTAACCTTATAGATCTACTCCAATATCATGTGTTTGCCTGGACAAATGGATGAACTTCAGCACTTCACAGTTAAGAGAAAAACCCACAGCCAGGTCAGTAACACGTGACGATCCAGGTACTATAAATAAACCTACCACATCTTAAACTTTCTGCTTTAACCTTTAACTTTTAGCAAAGGTAAACCAATTGCATTTACTAAAATGATCAATGTTCACTCACCAAACAACCTTTAACAAAAACAAAAACCATTTTTTTGGTAAGAAAATAACTAAAAGAAAATAAATACCTTCTATTATCCGTGCCTATGGTATCTGTGTTATTTCCAAATAACCTTAAAAATGATTGGGGCATATTACAAAACCTGTCTTGTGATTTTTAGTGGTATGCGCAGTGTGTATAGGCTCAAGTATCAGCTATCAGGTAGTATGTTGATAGGCATACAACAAAAAATCTATATTTAAATCAATACCTGAACATGGCGTATTATGAATTATACATCTTTACGACAGAAAATATGACAGTATTTTTTACATTAATTATTCCCAGACAGTTTTAAAAAAATAATTTAAGTGATTAGTTTTACCCCAGGGGTCTAATAAAAAAATAGCAACGGTTTACCATAGTTTACTAGCAGTTTATCTGCACTTAAAAGTGCATTTGTTGATATGACATTGTGTTTATATATGCAGAAAGCAGATGTTTATGCTTGTATTTTGTTTGATATATGTAACTTTCTGCCAACTAGGGTAATGGACGTCCTAGAGAGAGAGAGAAGCGGATACAGAGAACTCCTCTGTAAAGCTGGATCTATTACATGCCCAGTGTATAGCACTGATACACGTGAGGGCTGAACCCCCGCCGGTCATTTTATCCTGACACAACAAACCAGTCATAATGCTAACACAAAATCCTGAGCCCAATAAGGAGGGCAGTCGGTTACTACCAATTTTAAAGCCTTTGGTTTGACCCAGATGGGGATTGAAACCCTGACCTCTCACATCAGAAGCGGACGCTCTACTACTTGAGCTAACCAGGCAGTGGAAAGCAGATGTTAACATTTATCTTAGATAAAGATAACTTGTTTCATTATAACACTCTCTCACTCATTCTGACGGGTGAAATAAACTTTATCTGATAAAGCCTTCGAGAAAGTAATTAAAAAACAATATACATATTACAACCTGTGATAAGCTGAAAGTGAAACAACAGTTTAATCAAGTTCAGTAACTTTTCTATCATTTGGCTAACAACATCAAAGCGTTTTCATAACTATTTTTTTCTTCATACTTCTAAATAAGATAGAATTGTTTCACTCACCACCCCTGATGTTATATCAATGCAACTGGTTTACAATTCTTAAACATTTCTTAAAATATTTGAGTGGAATATTGAGAGTGGCGAGAAACACTATTCCCTTTTCTACATAGAAAAGTTTCCCCCTAAACCCTAGATATGCATACTTGTTTGAAAAAAGACAGGGTAAAGATCTATTCAGTAGATCTATTACCAAAACTTACTTCAGGGTAAAGCAACTTACTTCATTTTTGTAAAAGTTGCACTCAGTTGACATAAAATGATACCATCTAAGGGCAATAAGTGATTCTTTGGGCACATAACTCTTAACTCTTTACTTCACTGATATGTTGTTGCTTTGTTCCGTTTGGTTTAAAGTTTTACTGACATATTTCAAGTTATAAGGGCAACTTTTTTCAGTTTTTCAGCATTCCTGTGTAGAACCACTGAATTCTTGAGAGCTAAAGAGCTAGCTGCATGAACTGTGTGTGTCTTCACATATAATATTTTATGGCTTGTGCTGGACTCAAACCCACAACCAAACAGTGCTGGAGGGCAAAGTGATTTCCAGTCAATAAAAACCCTTTATTCAATAGATATGACATTTGTCATGAGCAACCAGCATAGATCCAGACCAGCTTGCACATCCATGCAGTCTAATCAAGATCTACACAGTTTGCCTTCAGATTTATAAGTTTATTTTTGTCCCAGAAGCAAACAGTGAAGATCTTGGTCAGACTGCATGGATGTGCAGGCCGGTCTGGATCAACATTGGTTGCACATGACAAAAGTTGTATCTTTGCATCAATGGGTTAACCATATAGCCACGGATATTCTTTCACTTTCATTAATTTCTCTTTTGTTCATTTTTAAAAAAACATTTTCACATTGATAGTATTTAAGTCTAATATATTAAGTTCCAGCTAATTTGGCAGAGGAAGATCTGAAGGACCTCTGTCTGACCAGTATAGATTCAGATCAGTCTGCACATCCATAGTCTCATCTGAATTTGCATTGGTCACTTCTGCATCAATTACAGTATTTCTGTGTAAACAAGAGGGCCATGATGGCCTTAGAGGCGCTCACCTGAATATGATAGCCTTAACCCCTGGAGGCCATGTTCTTTTTACAAATCAAAAAAAATTTAACTATCTTTTTAGAGGGTCTAGTCTTGGAGAAGAAGATTTTTTAAGTTTTCACCATATACATAAGGAAAACTGACTTCTCCCCCTAACCGCCATGCTATTTTACTAATCAAAGTCATTTGAACAGTCTTTGTATAGGGTCACATCAGAAAAGTTTATGCCAAATCATTTTCAAATCTGGCCTCTAGTTTTGGAGAGGAAGATTTTTTAAGTTTTCACTATATACACATAAGGAAAACTAACTCCGCCCCCTGGCGGCCATGTTTTTTTATAGATCAAAATAATTTGAACAATCTTTGTAGAGGGTAACCCAAGGAACACTTATGCCAAATTATTTTCAAATCTGGCTACTAGTTTGTGAGGAGAAGATCTTTTAAGTTTTTCCTTTCTGTTGCCATGGCAACCAGAGTTCTGTATGGAATCAAATTTTTTGAAAAACCTTGAAAGATGACCATTCAGGGAACATTTTGGTAAAGATTTATTAGAATTGGCCAAGCCGTTTAGGAGGAGATGTCGTTTAAAGCAAATGTTGACGGATGAACAGACAGACGGACAAAAACTGGTCACAATAGCTCACCATGAGCCTCTGGCTCAGGTGAGCTAAAATGAGAGCAGTGTTTAGATTGTCATTAAACTGAATGGCTGAGAAGGTTTATGTGGACCTACACTGCGTGCACATTTTTGATGAAAAAGTGTATGTATGAAGAAAATGGTATAAAGTTCTATTGAATGCTGAACTATTTTTGTTAACCTCTGAATCTAATCCAAATTAATATTCCTTTTAGTGATATTCTCAGTGACAAACACAGTGCAGACCCCAGCCATTAGGTTTTAATTTACTGAAGAAGATACAACAGTTTTGCATTTGCCATCAAAACTGATATTTATTATACATAATGTGCTCTGTTACTTATGTACTGATGCACTTTATATTGTACAGACGCAGCAAGTGAAGTCATTTTTAATTTAAATATGTAAAATTTTAATTTGCTTTGTTTTACATGAAAGGAAATGCTGGATTTGTTACCAGTAGTAACGTACACAAAGGAGAACACCTTTTTCATCATTCATTGGAAATTCACAAGAGCTAGTTGTGGGAGACACTAATTGACATATGAAAATTTCATGCTTGTTCTTTTTTGTACTTGAAACAATTTTGTCTGGCTCCTGACTTTTAATACAATATTCATGTATCATTCACAAAGCCTTAGACAGCATAGAATATGTGCTTATTCACATGACTAACATCACACATCACATAGAGGAAGATTGAGGAAGACCCCGGGGGGACCTGTGTACACTATTTCTGGTGAGGCACAGAGCACACCCCAGTAGAACCAACAACCTACTGCAAGACAGCGGGAAGGCTTCCTCACTTGAAAAATAAAAAGTGCCCAGACTGGTATTGGAACCCACATTGGTGAGGGGCTGAGAGATTGCAAGTCAATGACTATTATGACTCAGCCACAGAGGCCCCTTGAAAACAAGCAAACTTGACTTGTGTGTGGTATGAGGCTTATGTACAGCTTCCACTGTCTGCTATAGTTCATGTTGTTACAATATTTTCAGTCACAGCATGATCTGATTCTATAAATTTGTTTTTAATCTTGGTAGGGAGTGAGAGTATGCTGTTAATTTGAGATGAGCTAGCAGGCAGTACAGACTCAGATCAGATTCAACAGAATTTCATGTATTACTAAGGTCATACTGTTTGCCATATGAAAATTATCTGCATAAATATACTATTTACACAACTTCAATACTAATGAATATTCGTTATCCAAAAGGCCCATCATGAATATTAATTAAGCTAATAATTTAATAACTTATTTCATTATCAACAGATTTTTATCAACAGAGTTATAAGTTTTTCTTAACAAAAAAGAATGCTGATGATGTACCATTGAAATATTAGTTTCTTTTTCACAATAATGAGTCATGATTTTTAATAAACTTTCAACATTGGTGCCTACAACTTTTGGCTAAACGCTCACAATTTTTCAGCGATTTTTGTTTAGCCTGCTGAAAAAATGTTGTCTGCTTAAGCTGTCGTCTGCCTGAATTCTAAAATTCATCTGATTCGCCCAATATTTGGAGAAACAATTGGTCAAGTGTCAAACAGCTTGGATCCGAGTTACTTGGCATGTGATCTGGAGCCAAGCTGTTTGCAAAGTCTATCACAGTCACACTTAGCTAAACTATACAACATTTCCTCTTACAGAGTCTGTTGGGCCAAAACATATGTTTCCTGTTGTTAAACATGTTACAATATTTTGATGCTTATCAAACCTTACAACATCTCTTTTTGTTTCTATTTTATGACTGCAAAGCTGTCACAGCTTCATTCATGTCAAACAAAATAAAAGATAGCTAAAGCACTGTAAAGTTGTTTTTGCATTAAACCACAGACAGCAATTTGCAGCTGTTAGCATAATACACCCTCCTATTGCCAACAGCTTTTGGCTTCAAAACACAAAAGTATAAAAAAGAGTTTTGCATTAAACAGGCAATAGTCTTTTGCTGTTCATGTGTCCTAACAGACCCTGTCTTGCAAAAAAGCAATAGGCCTTAAACCACAAAAGCATGAAAGGTATCTTTTGCATGGAACCACAAACAGTTCTTACAGCTATTGCTTTAAACAGCTCTTTGCTTTCAGCTATTGCCTTTAACAGCTCCTTGCTTACAGCCTTTGGCCTTAAAACCACAAAATTGTGTAAGGTATCTTTTGCTTGGAACCACAAACAATCCTTACAGCTATTGCTTTAAACAGCTCTTTGCTTTCAGTCTTTGGCCTTAAAACCACAAAATCTTGTAAGGTATCTTTTGCTTGGAACCATAAACAATCCTTACAGCTATTGCCTTAAACAGCTCTTTGCTTACAGCCTTTAGCGTTAAAACCACAAAATCGTGTAAGGTATCTTTTGCATGGAACCACAAACAATCCTTACAGCTACTGCCTTAAACAGCTCTTTGCTTACAGTCTTTGGCGTTAAAACCACAAAATCGTGTAAGGTATCTATTGGATGGAACTACAAACAGTCCTTGCAGCTATTGCCTTAAACAGCTCTTTGCTTACAGCCTTTGGCGTTAAAACCACGAAAATAGTGTAAGGTATCTTTTGCATTGAACCACAAACAATCCTTACAGCTATTGCCTTAAACAGCTCTTTGCTTACAGCCTTTGGCGTTAAAACCACAAAATCGTGTAAGGTATCTTTTGCATGGACCTACAAACAGTCCTTACAGCTATTGCCTTATAATTAAACACGTTCATTGCTTACAGCCTTTGGCCTAAAGCCACAAGAGCATCACAGGTAAATACCCTCCAAATTATAAATGTATATAAAAACATCTAAGTATATTACAGTTCTTGGCCTACAAGACCAAAATAATTATATATAATTTCAGAAAACTAATTTTTTGCAGACAATATTTGCTGTTTCTGTGCCGAAAGATATAAACCAAAGTTATCTCCATAAGTGTAACAGTGTAAATGTAAGTCAGAGCAGCTTTTATTGAATCTTCATCTTTATGAAAGGTATAAGCGCCCAATTGAATTTGAATATGAAATGCTTGAAATTTTTATAACCATCATAGTAAAACAAAAAGTGGGGTCACCATTCTTACTTTTTTGTAAACAGGCTCTAAAAAATATGACCAATGATATATAATTTCAAACTTTATTTTTGGTCATTTTGCACAAACCCATCCTGGCATCAAAAATAGTTAACATGAATAAACACAGAGAAATTAAAGAAAAATAGCAAATATCAGTAAATAATATATAAATTGCCTCAAGCGTAGAAATATCTGATTTCACATAAATTGCACATAAATGTGCTTAAATTGAAAACTAGAAATAATGATTTTTTCAAACTCCACAGTTGTAAAGCTGATGTCATACATAAGAAAATGTATAGAAATTAATGTCACCAAACTATTTTTCAAAGTATATAAGAAAACTAAGATGTATATACCTTATGTGATAATTTTCTGGATTTTTTTTTTGTATTTCTGCAGTTTTAAGCTTGTCCTTTCTATAAGTACTGAATGCAGTCTTCAAATTTCCCGGGAAGGCTGAGTATGACTAGTTTATGTCTCCTGTATATTTTGAGGTCAATCGGTCAAAGATCAAGGCTACAGTGACCTTGCATGCAAAACAATTAAATGCAATTTAATTATTTGACATTTCCAAAGAAAGTTAACTCATGTACCAATTTGGTCAGATAATTCGTCTGCTGTTACTGTTATAAGTTTTAACTGTAGAATGCTTAAACTGACGTCTGCCTGGATTCTTAAGTTCATCTGATACGCCCAATATTTGGAGAATCAATTGGCAGAGTGTCAAACATCTTGGATCTGGATTAGATGCCGAGTTACACGGCGTCTAATCAGGATCCAAGCTGTTTGCAAATTCTATCATGTCACGCTTAGCAGGATAAGGGTTATGTAACATACATGATGTCTGTGTATTACTGAGCTCTTGAACAATACCTAGCCTCATGTAAATGTATGTATTTTATTCTGATATTTGTTAAAGCAAAATTATGCACTTTGTGTGTTTCATCTTAAATATATTCTGAAAAGCCTCTAGCATTGATAAAAGGACTGATCAGAATGTATAGACAACTACAAAGTTACTTACAAAACCTGATCATACACTGCATGTCACTACAGAAATTATCGAACAATTTTTACGCTTTACTAATCTAGTTAATATATACAATCCCTCATGGACCTGTTCAGTTCATTATGATTTCAAAGCATTCGTTGGCCATTAAAAATTTACAAGACAAAGGCCCCAAGAGGTTAAGCTATCGTTTCAGATCATTAGCATGACCAAAACAATATTGTTTAAAATCATGGTTTAATGATTAGTTTATGCAAACACTATAAATATGTTACCTTGTTCAGCTAAAAGTAAATCAAGCATTCAATCTGAAGCAGAAACATTGTTAAAGTTTGTGTGTGAGCCATTCTGTTGTTTTATTGCTTTTTCTAGGGGAGTTTAAAGCGACTGTACTCCAGATTTGATTAAACATCTCAGAAGTTTCAAACATCTGCCAGAGTTTGTAAATATGAAAATAACATGAATGCAAGAGGTTTACAGTTATTGTGAAATTTTCAATTAAATTAACTGAAATTGCACTAAAACGTCTTTACTGTGATTAACAGGGCAAGTTTTAGAGGTAAAATGACTAATTTTGAGTAGCTTTTTGTAATTATTACCACAAGTATCACTTCTAATCATAGTGCACCCATGTTTTCTGAATATATCTCAACATTTGCAACAGCTTTCAGGTATCCAATATCCAAGGCCATATCTGGAGTGCAGTAGTTTTAACATAGCACTTAAACAGTTATTTATTAGATAATATTCTGATGATGAATGTGACACTAGTTCTCATACATAAGGATGTCTCACCCAAGCACCAAGAGGCAGACACATAACAAAGAAAACCCACAGATATATATAGACACATTATGCTGATATAGAGTTCAAGAAATAACTTTCTAATTTAAAATCTGAATGTGTCAAACAAGGGTGCTACCATACTTAGGTACCCTTTTAAGAGTTTGTTGCTTAAAAGATCCTATGTTATAAAGGAACATTGTTTAAAACTGTTTCTGAAGCTGGGTTTTTGTTTATATATAACAATATCTATCTATTCTGAAAGTGGATTTTGTTTATATAACTATATCTATCTATTCTGAAAGTGTGTTTTTGTTTATATAACTATATCTATCTATTCTGAAGCTGGGTTTTTGTTCATAAAACTATACCTATCTATTCTGAAGCTGGGTTTTTGTTTATATAACTATATCTGTTCTGAAGCTGGGTTTTTGTTAATATAACTATATCTATTCTGAAGTTGGATTTTTGTTTATAAAACTATATCTATCTATTCTGAAAGTGGGTTTTTGTTAATATAACTATATCTATCTGTTCTGAAGCTGGGTTTTTGTTTATATAACTATATCTATCTATTCTGAAAGTGGGTTTTGTTTACATAGCTATATCTATCTATTCTGAATGTGGATTTTTGTTTATATAACTATATCTCTTGTTTCTGAGCTGGGGTTTTGTTTATATAGTTATATCAATCTATTCTGAAGCTGGCTTTATGTTAATATTATTATACCTGTATATTCTGAAGCTGGGTTTTTGTTTATATAACTATATCTATCTATTTTGAAGCTGAGTTTATGTTTATATTATTATATCTATCTATTCTTAAGCTAGGTTTTGGTTTATATAACCATAAACCTATCTATTCTGAAAGTGGGTTTTTGTTTTCATTATTACATCTAAACTATTCTTGAGTTGAGTTTTTTGTGTATATAACTATATATACTCTGTTTCAAAACTTTTAAAGATAATCAGCCTTAATCTGTTTGTGAA